>OY804598.1:4322952-4523332 GCA_963680895.1 Fragum sueziense
TGTGACAAACTTTGGTCGTAGGTGTCCATGTGTCAAATATTAAGGCTGTATGTGTAAAAGGACATGATATATCGGCTAGGGTAAAGTTTTTTTAAAAGTAGGTCAGAGTCCAAGGTCACAAGGTCCCAGGTCATGGTCAAATGAGAAAGGTCTTGGTAGGATGTGTCCATATGTGAAATATCAAGACTGTATGTGTAATAGCACATGGGATATAGGCCCAGTTTATTTTTTTTTTAAAGTAGGTCAAACTCCAAGGTCAGGGTCACAAGGTCCAAGGTCATAGTCATATGTGAGAGGTCTTGGTCGGAGGTTTCCATGTGTCAAATATCAAGGCTGTATGTGTAAAAGGACATGATATATCGGCCAGGTTTAAGTTTTTATAAAGTAGGTCAAACTCCAAGGTCAAGGTCACAAGGTCCAAGGTCATGGTCAATTGTGAAAGGTCTTGGTAGGAGGTGTCTATGTGTGAAAAATCAAGGCTGTATGTGTAATAGGTCATGAGATATATGCCCGGTTTTTTTTTTGTTTTTTTTTAGTAGGTCAAACTACAAGGTCAAGGTTTCAAGGTCCAATGTGAACGATGTTGATAGGAGGTATCCATGTGCGAGATATCAAGGCTGTATGTGTAAAAAAATGAGATATAGGCAAGGTTAAGAACTAAGTGTAAAAATCAACAAAGGGAAATAACTCCAAGAATTTGATCGGCAAGGTTATGGTTCTTGCGCACTGCACCCCTCCATAATGAAATCTATTTACCTGTAAAGTTTCATGATTCTACCTTACATACTTTTTGAGTTGTGCTCTGGACAAGAATCAAATTTGAAAATCAACAAAGGGCAATAACTAAAAAGATTTGATCGGCAGAGAGATGGTACTTTTGCACTGCACCTCTCCATAATGAGATCTATCCACCTGTAAAGTTTAATGATTCTACCTTACATACTTTTTGAGTTATGCTCCAGACAAGAATCAAGTTATAAAATCAACAAAGGGCAATAACTCAAAAAATTTGATCGACAGAGTTACGGTTCTTGTCACTTGTGCACTGCACCTCTCCATAATGAGATCTATCCACCTGTAAAGTTTAATGATTCTATCTTTAATACTTTTTGAGTTATGCTCCGGACAAGGTTTGGTCTACGGACAGACCGACCTACCGACCGACATACCGACTGACCGACCCTTGCAAAACAATATACCCCCATTTTCTTCGAAAGGGGGCATAAATATTGTTGAAAATGAAGAAATTTCTTGTCACAAGCAATTTTTTCATTTCCCACAATATTTTCCCACATTATTGCCTAAAATGTGTGTTTTCAGTCTGTTATTGGCATTGTATAACCAGCAGAAACCAGGCGGATATCCAGAGAAATTGTGCATTAATCGGCAGATTCACGTGCGATATCGGACCGGTTTTGCATTCAAATATCCTCGATCGGGGATTTGTTGTGAGTGCTTCAGAAAATTGAAAATAAAGCCGAAATTTTGTCATTTCCCTTTTCCGCGATGTAAATTCTTGTAAGACCCCATTTCCAGTTTACATCCCAATAAATAGTAAACTAGGTCTCCCAGTGTAACCATATCTGATGACGTAATGTAGTGACGTAGGTTTAATTCTTGGAATCAAAAAGTAAACAAACGGGCAGCTGACAGATTTTAAACTAAAAGTAGATTTCGTGGACATGGAAGGATAAAAATTAGAATTGAGTGGTTGTGGTCTAGGTCAAATGTGGTGGTAAGCCTATGTGTTTCTTGTTCTTCTTTTAGTTACTGCAATTTTTCCTTTACAACTTTGTTTTTATTGAAATGAACGAATGTCTGAAACGAACCAGACGGTCCAGAGAACTACCTCGGAAATTCCGACCTTTTAATTTATTACTCGCACTGAAATGAACGTTAGAATATCCAGTGTATGTTTCCAAAAGAAAACTAAGTCGAATATTGTTACGATTTCGCCAACCCAAATGAAGATTATGTCAGTAAAAATGCGATGAAACTTGACTACATAGCTACACGATGAAAATCTAACGGCCCGTCTAGTGGATATCGTACTTACCCGATAGATGTCGAGTCGAATGCCGGAAAACTCTGGTATCTGTCGGTGTAAATGTGGCTAAATTTTCACAAAGTTTTTTAGTTATTCATCTTATTTTATTACATTTCTTTGCAAATTATTCATTTTTTATGCAATAATAGCGTCAATTCACGTTTTTTCGGTCGTTAACATTCTCAGAGGCCCACAAAATGGGTTATCGCCTTCGACCTCCGGTCTCAGGCGATAACGCATTTTTATGGGCCTCTGAGAATGTTAACGACCTCAAAAACGTGAATTAACCCTATAATATTTAATATTAAACAGAAATGAAACGTCTCATAGTGAAACGTCCCATAGTGAAACGTCTCAATAGTGAAAAGACCGACACCCATATTTTCTACACAAAAAGACCAAAAAATGTAAAATTTCATTCAGTTTTAATTGTTGTCTGCTTCATCTTTGAATTTGGAGGAGTCTAAAAATTTTGCTGTTTGGTAATGGGTTAAAAGTGCACATAATAAATGTTTCAGACAACATACTATAGGACTCTATTGAGAGTTTAACCTAAACTTCAATGTTCTATCCTTCAAGTTCAATGATGCCAAATAAAACACGGTCTTGTTTGGGAAAGGATTAAACAAACAAAAATAGTAAATAAAAACCATCGCTGCTTACCAAGAAACACGTATAAGAAAGTATAGTTGACTTATTCAATGTCCTGGTTGATCCTCCTGTTCGCCTTCCTCTTCCCAGTCAATGTTGTCCGATTCCGATGGTTCGTCCGAGTTCTCTTCCTTTTCAACGTCTTGGTTAATTCGGTCCAAGAAAGCACTCAAAAGTCGTTTATTTAGATGGTCAGTTTGTGTAATCTCTCTAACTGGTTGGTCGGTTTCCTGAACTGTATCTTGGACAGTGTTAGATGAACTTTGATCTCTTCTTTGTCCGTTTTCAACGTTATTTTCCCCAGAGTTTGTTTCAGAATTTACTTTGTCCGCCATGACAGGTATGGACTAAAACTGAATATAGTCCCCCCCCTCCCCACGCCCGGTTTTGCATTTTACAAATCTTTTTTTCTCTCTCTCATTCTCAAAGGCCATCAAGCTATTGCTATGGCGTTGTGTCCGTCGTGCATGCGTCCGTATGTGCGTGCGTCCGTTATTTTTTTCTTTAAAAATCTTCTCTCAAACCAGTGGGCCAATTTTGACCAAACTTGACAGGAATATTCCTTGGTGACCCTTTACTTAAATTGCTGAAGGAATTTTGATTGGTCCATAAATGTGGTCGTGGCAAGGCAGGGCTTACGGGACTTAGAGAAATCACAAAATATTTCTTTGAAAATCAACCATTGGGCCAATTTAGACAAAACTTGGCAGAAACATACCTTGAGTGACCCTTTACTTAAATTTTTCATGAAATTTAATTGTCCCATAAATGTGGGCGTGGCAGGGTGGGACATCATTGGACTTAGAGAAACGAAATAATTCTTTAGAAACCAACCACTGGGCCAATTTAGACCAAACTTGGCAGAAATGTTCCTTTTGTGGCCCTTGAAGAATGTTTGTTAAAGATTGGTCCATAAATGTTGGTGTGGCAGGATGGGGGCTTATCAGAATTGGAGGAATTACGAAATAACTCTTTAACAATCAACCAAAGGGCCAATTTAGACCAATCTTGGTAGAAATAGGCTATTCCTTGGGTCAGGATTTACTTAAATAGGTCATGAAATTTTGATTAGTCCATAAAGTTCTGCAGATGTGGGCGTGGTAGGGAGAAATCACGAAATAATTCTTTAAAAATCAACCATTGAGTCAATTTTGACCAAACATGACAGAAATGTTTATTGGATGGCCCCTTATATTACTAAGGGCCTACATTGTTCATGAAATATTGATTGGTCCATAAATGTGGGTTTGGCAGGGCAGTGATCATCAGACTTGGAGAAATCACAAAATAATTCTGTAAAAATCAACCATTGGGCCTATGTAGACCAAACTTGGAAGAAATATTCCTTGGGTGACCCTTTTCTAGATTATGGCAGGATTACAATAAATAATGAGATAATTCTTTCACTTTGGCCAGTGGAGCGATTCAGGCCCTCTGGAGCCTCTTGTTTTCATTAGGCTAACCCATTTTCCACGCATTGACTCTTTTTGGCTCCCAAAAAGATAACGAACTTGGAAAACAATGTTTTTTACCCCCAAAATAATGGAATTTCATTCACTTGATACTGTCACCTGCAACATCTTTGGACCAGTTTAAAATTGTGTCAGTTTGGTAAAAAGAAATGCTGATCTAATTCAGGGTATCAAAAATGAATATGTACATAGACAGAGTTTAAGATGAACAAAGGGGACATAATTCTGTTGTAAAAATGCCAGCCAGAGTTGTAGGGCTTTGATTGTAACCATGTAGATCCATAGAAAATCGGATTATCTGCATTAAAATATTTTCATCTTTTCCCTACATACTTTTTCAAAGTTATACGTATAGTGCAAAATTTGTACTGTTCCAATTTGAAGCTGATAAAGATACCACGAAATTAGTTTTTTTCTAGCTAGCTTTTTTTCTGTTCGGGACAGTAGAACCAGGGCTTGTTTGGAAAAGGGCTAATTAGATCTCCTTTACCAATATAGAAAAATGGTTGTTGTTGCATTTGAGACCATGACAGACTTGGATCAGCCTGCACCTGTATTTAACCCATTACCAAAACAGCAAAATTCTAGGCTGGTCCAAATTCAAAGATGTTGCGTACGACAATTTCAAGTGAATGATTTAATATTTTTTGGTCTTTTTATGTAGAAAACATTGTTGGAAAAGAAGAAATTGCTTATCACAAGCAATTTCTTCATTTTCCACAATGTTTTCTAACGTTATTATCTAAAAGGGTGTCAAAAGGAGTCAATGTTTGGGAATGGGTTAATGACCAAGTCTCATCATGATTCATACTGAAGTATCACCCCCACTTGTAAACATGGAATTAAATAATAATTTTACCCATTACCAGTTATCAGGCCAAAGGGTGATCCAAATTCAAAAGATGATTCAGGCAGCAATTTCAAGTGAATGAAATCCTAAAGTTTTTTGTCCTTTTTTTGGTAGAAAACATTATGGGAAATGAGGAAATTGCTTGTGACAAGCAATTTCTTCATTTTCCATAATTGTTTTCCAAAGCCTTTATCTTATCCCTTTCCCAAACATTGACGCTTTTGGACGCACCCAAAAAAATAAAGGCTTTGGAAAACATTGTGGAAAATGAAGAAGTTGCTTGTGACAAGCAATTTCTTCATTTCCCACAATGTTTGCTACCAAGAAATACCAAAAAATGTTAAAATTTGTTCAATGGAAATTGTCGTCTGCAACACCTATGAGTTTGGACTAGGCTAAAATTTTGTTGTTTGGTAATGGGTTAGGGATGTCAAAAAGCATCAGTGTGTGGGAATAGGCTATGAAGACAATCAGCAGGCTCATCCATGTTTGTCTATGGAAAAAGTGATCTCAGCTAAATTTAATCAAATTTTTAGCTCAATTAACCCTTTTCCCAACAAACTGGTGTCATCAATGAAATATTTTTTGAAAGCTTTGAAAAAAAAAAACCACATACCGTCGAAGCAACATTTTCTCTCAACAATTGGCCTTTTTCAGCAGATCCAGCTCAAACTGATTTTATTATCTGCAACAATTTTATAACCCTTTCCAAAATAAGACCTGGTTTTGGCATCCTTAGTAGAAATAGTTTGGGAAATTGAAGAAGAGATTGTTGATGATCAGCATTTTTTCCTCAATATTCTCCTCACAATGGTATAATTATGCATTTTCTACCTTCTTTGAAATCAATTGTTTTGTTGTCTGCAAGAACTCTAAAATTGGAGCTGTCCAAAATTTGGTCAGTGAGGCGGATCCAGTATTACTGTAAAGGGGATTCGAACATACAAAACAGGCGTGGATTCGTTTTTATACGCCGCCGGAGGCGGACGTATATTGGCGTCATCTTCTCCGTCTGTTCGTCCGTCCGTCCGTCCGTCCATCCGTCCGTCCGTACGTCCGTCCACTTTTCTTGTCAACGCAACTCCTCCTAAGTTTCTGGCTGGATCTTCTTGAAACTTGGTCAATGTTATCACCTCAATTGGTAGATGTGCATGAAGGAAGGATTTTATGGTTCATTGATTTTTGCCTGAGTTATGCCCCCTTAAAACTTAGTCTCTGGGGCGGCGTATATTGTGACCATGGCACTCTTGTTCTATTATCACACAATATTTACTGATTTCTGCATGAAAATGAAATAATCAGGCTACAGAGAGAGGTTCGTTTGAACAACTCAAATTCCCTCTGGATCCGCAAACTTAAATTTAGGAAAGGACTAATACATCTGAATTTGGAACTTTTTGAATATAGTTACGAAAGAAAAACATGAAATAAGTTTGTTTGTTGTTTTTTATTATTTCAAAATATCACAGTACTTACACATAATTATTTTATATACAAAATATATACATTTACAGGTCATGATATTACACCGTCTGTTTCACATTTTTGGATAGTTTTCCTGTTCATAAGGTTTTGTATCATCAAAGTATTCATCTATTGGCTGACTAAAGGCATCGTTTCTTCTGAATGGACTGTCTTTGGTCTTTACACTTGTTACGCCCTGAAAAATGCAAATATCTAGGCTTATATTTATGTTTAATCCGTTACCTAACAGTAAAATATTAGGCTGGTTCAAATTCAAAGATGTTGCAGATCACAATTTCAAGTGAATCAAAATATACATTTTTTTCGGTCTTCCATGGTAGAAAACATTGTGGGGAGTGAATAAATTTCTTGACACAAGCAATTTCTTCATTTTCAACAATGTTTGTCAATTCCTTTATATTGAGAGATGTCAAAAAGCGTCAATGTGTGGGAATTGGTCAACCCTTTCCCAAAAGATAAAATCTTAGTTACGTTGGTACAGTTTAAAAGCTGCTGCAGATGACAAAATGGAAGTAACTTAAGGATAAGATAATTATGTGAATAAAAATAGCACAGAAAACATTGAGGCAAAAGGATGAAATGCTGATTATCAGCATTTTCTTCTTTTGCTTCAATCTCTTCCCATGCTTATTCTAGGACTTCAAAAGTAGTTCCTTTGAGAAAGGGTCAATTTTGAACATTGCACAAATCACAAAATTGACACAATAGCATTGAATACATTTTTGAGAGTTTTGATACATGAGAGCTTGCTCTTTGACCTTAAAATTACAGACAATTATAGAGGAAGTACATGTGGTCCAATTTTAAAGCAGCTACAATATACAATACAATACAATACAATACAATACAAATACATGTACCTTTATTTTCCTCACAATTTACAATTGTGTTATACATCTAACAAATTGCAACGAGAAAATGGATTGTGGTGAAAACAGAATTTGTCAAAAATATTATATAGCGCAGAAAATTTTGCGGCAAAAGGAGAAAATGCTTATTATCAGCATTTTCATCTTTTGTCTCAATGTTTTCCCAAGCCTTTTCTTTTATGGACACCAAAACCTTGTTTGAGGTTGGATTAACTAGAAATCTATCACTAAAGGTGATGACATACCCCTGCCACAACATTTGTCCAGCCAAGCATTTTTGTCAAAAACAAAGGACAATAACTCACCAAATCACCAAGGTAGAGTTATGCTCCTTGTATACTGCACTTATCCTTATTGAGATCTATCTACCCATGAAGTTTCATGATCATAGCTACTTTACTTTTAGAGATAGCCTCCGGACCAGTATTTTGTACACAGACGGATGGACAGACAGACAGGCTGATTCTAGTATACCACCTAAACATTTGTTTTGCGGGGTATAATGAAAGCAGTGTTTACCGTAATTTTGTCTTTATGTTCACTCCAGAATGTGACAGGTTGTTCTGTTCTGTAGTTGTGATTCTGAAATTGTACCAATTTTTACAGAGCTACAGATAACACAGTGTATAATCATGTGACTCAGAATTTCCGATAATCTTCAATGATTTTGTTAATACTTGACCAATTTGAATTCGGTTTGAAGCAGAGAAGGTGGATATATGCCAGGAATAAGCTGGGCGTAGTGGATTCTTGAAATATCAACTGATAAAAACGTTATTGAAGATCGACCAAAATTTTGGTTGATCTTCAATAACTTTGTTATCAGTTAATTTTTAAAAACAAGAGTGCCTGAAAGGCACTGATATCGCTCACCTGAGTTCTTCGTGTATTTGATTGTGTACAATATAAATTTTGTTTTAAACAAATATATATGTCACATTGAATTATTGTAAACTAGAATATCACTGATTGTGATCATACCCCCCAACACTGAACAGCACTGTTTTTGTGCATTTTGAGAAGTACATTTCAATTGAACTGTGAGCTGATCAATTGGGAAAAAGAGCAAACAAAAAAATCAACAGACCAAACAACACATGTAAATGTTGCAAAAAATACCAATTTTCAACAAAAGGACATAATTCATTTAAAGCTACTATTTCCCAGATTTGGACCCAAAAGTTGTCAAATACAAACGAAATGTACACTTTTTAAGCTTTATATGACCTGATTAAATGATTACGACAAACTATTGAAGCAACGACTCATTTTTTCGCAATTTGATACCAAATTCATGAAGCGATGTCGAAAGTAGGTCAAAACGGTAGGACATGCGACTTTCTTAAATGGCGTCACAACATACATGATGACGTCATATTGAGATTCAAGTATGCATCTCGTTTGAATCATGGTCCGCGCTGTATACGCATGCGCAACAATTTAAAAATGATTCTAACCCCATCTGAGACGGGGTTGAATTAAGGTTTGGATTCTCCCTAAATTCAGCTATCTGCCTTGTAATTTCCGCTCATTCTCTGTCTGAATGGCATATTATTAACCATCCCGAGGTGGTCAACACAAAAGTTTTGCATATTTTTTCAAAAAATTTCATTTTTTGCAATTAGACCATCTGTTACCGTTGCCCTTTAAAAATCAACAAGCCCCACCCTGGCATGCCCACAATTTTTTTTAATAAATCAAGTATTCACAACCATGTAATGAAGACAGTCACTCAAGGTACATTCCTGTAAGGTTTGGTTCAACTTTGCCCTATAATTACTTTTTTAAAGAATTTTCTCATGATTTCGTTAAGTCTGATAAGCCCTGCCAAGCCAAGACCACATTTTTTGACGAATGAAGAATTCTCGAACAGATATTGTAACGAGTCACCCAATGATCATTCCTGCCAAGTTTGGTAACATTAATTGCCTGATGGTGAAGGAGAAGAAGATTTTTGAAGAATTATCTAACGATTTCTTGAAGTCTGGTAAGCCCCACCCTGCCAAGCCGATGTTTTTCACACAATCAAAAATTCATGAACATGGGTTGAAAACAGTCTCTCAAGGGACTCAAATTGGCTGAATAATTGAATTTTTAAGATTTTTCACATGATTTCTCATAGTCCGATAAGCCCCGCCCTGCCATGCCAACAATTTTTGATAAATGAAAAATTCACAAACAAGTTTTGTAAAGGGACACGCCCAAGAAACATTTCTGCCAAGCTTGGTTCAAATTGGCCTGATAATTGATTTATAAAGATTTTTCAAATAATTTCTCCAAATCCGATAAGCCCCGCCCTGCCATGCCACAAGTTTTGATGAATCAAAATTTCACGAACAAATTTTGAAAAGGGTCACCAAAAAAACATTTCTGCCAAGTTTGGAAAGAATTGGCCCAGTGGTTGAGGAGGAGAAGACTTTTGAATAATTATCTTACGATTTCTCGAAGTCTGATAAGCCCTGTCCTGCCACGCCCACAATTTTTGACGAATCAAAAAATCATAAGCATGTGTTGAAAACAGTCACTCAAGGGACATCTCTGCCAAGCTTGGTGTAAATTGGCCTGATAATTGATTTTTAAAGATTTTTCACGTGATTTCTCTTAGTCCAAAGCTTTGCCCTGCCACGCCCACAATTTTTGACGAATCAAAAATTCATGAACAAGTTTTGAAAAGGGTAACCCAAGAAACATTTCTGCCACGTTTGGAAAGAATTAGCCCAGTGGTTGAGGAGAAGAAGATTTTTGAAGAATTACCTAAAGATTTCTTTTAGTCTGATAAGCCCCGCCCTGCCACGCCCACAATTTTTGACAAATCAAAAATTCACGAACAAGTTTTCAAAAGGGTCACCCAAGGAACATTCCTTTCAAGTTTGGTAAGAATTAGCCCAATGGTTAAGGAGAAGAAGATTTTTGAATAATTATCTTACGATTTCTCTTAGTCTGATAAGCCCCACCCTGGCACTCCCACAATTTTCACCCAATCAAAAATTCATAAGCATGTGTTGAAAACAGTCACTCAAGGGACATTTCTGTCAAGCTTGGTGGTTCAAATTGGCCTGATAATTGATTTTTAAAGATTTTTCACATGATTTCTCTAAGTCCGATAAGCCCCACCCTGCCACGCCCACAATTTTTGACGAATCAAAAATTCACAAACAAGTTTTGAAAAGGGTCACCCAAGGACCATTTCTGCCAAGTTTGGAAAGAATTAGCCCAGTGGTTGAGGAGAAGAAGATTTTTGAAGAATTACCTAAAGATTTCTTTTAGTCTGATAAGCTTCGCCCTGCCACGCCAACAATTTTTGACAAATCAAAAATTCACGAACAAGTTTTTAAAAGGGTCACCCAAGGAACATTCCTTTCAAGTTTGGTAGGAATTAGCCCAACGGTTCAGGAGAAGAAGATTTTTGAATAATTATCTTACGATTTCTCTAAGTCTGATAAGCCCCGCCCTGGCACGCCCACAATTTTCACCCAATCAAAAATTCATGAGCATGTGTTGAAAACAGTCACTCAAGGGACATTTCTGCCAAGCTTGGTTCAAATTGGCCTGATAATTGATTTTTAAAGATTTTTCACATGATTTCTCTAAGTCCGATAAGCCCCGCCCTGCCACGCCCACAATTTTTGATGAATAAAAAATTCACGAACAAGTTTTGACAAGAGTCACCCAAGGAACATTTCTGCCAAGTTTGGAAAGAATTGGCCCAGTGGTTGAGGAGGAGAAGATGTTTAAAGCAATTGTTGACGACTTCCGACAACCGACGCACGTCGCACGACGCACGACGCACGCCGGACACAGGGTGATCACAAAAGCTCACCTTGAGCATGTTGCTCAGGTGAGCTAAAAACCATCACATCCATCTAATGCATGGCGTTTGTCCACATTCTCTGCTTCAAACCTAATTGAAATTGGTCCCGTATTACCGGTAACAAAGTTATTGAAGAAAATCTGAAATTGTTGTATCACATGATTATACACCGTGGATAAGGTGGATTAAAGGTTTTTCAAAATGTAATGTGTACCTATTGTTTATTAAACCCTTTCTTGTGGGTACTCACTGGAATTGTGTCATTGAGACCATTCAAATGATTACCCACATCATAGGGTTTGGGATTGAAATGTCAAATTTAGAATGCCTTGAACCCAACATATCTCTAGCTCTGGGAATATCTCAAGTGATTAAGAAATGCTACATTAATTCTTCATCTTTAAAAGGCAGTTATGTTAGGTCATGGCTACATCTTCATTGAAACCTGCAGAAATACATGTATGCTCCTACTGAAATTGATCTTGTATAGTTAAAAAAATATTAAATTGACATTAACCCATCCCGAGACAGTGACGCCTTATGACACCCTACAATATAAAGGCACTAGAGAGCATTTTGGACAATGAAGAAATTACTTGTTATAAGCTGCAGACCGCCTGCAGTTATAAGGTTTTTCTTGAAAAGCAGCAAAATGTCACATTATAACATACAATTATACTTTGTAAAATGAGAAATATATTGTGGATTATGGATAGGTGCCGCTGTTATCTCATATTGGTCTACTGTGTTGCTCTCTTAGCAGAGACTCACCACAAATAGGGTTTGATTTTATCAAGAAAACCATGACATAACTTTGGACAAACAATAGTATTTTGTCGGTGTTATTCTAAAACCCTGCAACTACAGTTTGATTGCAGCTGAAGTTACAAGATTTTATAACAACACCAACGATTTCAGGGGTAAAAGTTTTCAGGCATATGCCTGAAGTTCAGGTTTTTGAGTATTCCAAAATGCCCCATTTTCTCGATTTTTACTATATAAATACAGACTTTTCCAGGTTTTCAAGTTTTTCAAAATTTTCAACTTTTACCCCTGCGATTTATCAAAACATAATAGTTAACCCAGTCTACTTTTAGCACAAATTTCATTGTTATTTTACTTACTTTTGTTGGAGGTGGAGGTATATGTATAACTCATTACTAGATGGCAATTTTTAGGCTTGTCGAAATTCAAAGATGTTGCAGACAACAATGTCAAGTTAATTATATAATTTAACATTGTTTGGTCTTTTGTGGAAGAAAACATTGTGGGAAATGAAGAAATTGTTTGCCACAAGCAATTTCTTCATTTTCCACAAAATTGTTTCTAAAGTCATTAACTTGTGGGGAGTCAAAAAGTCATTGTTTGGTAATAGACTATAATATGTTAAAGCCTTCCTTGTTGAAATATTTGGCAGTGACAAGCGATTTCTTCATTTTTCACAATGTTTCAGAGGCCCATATCTTGTGAGGCGTCTAAAAGCCTCATTATGGTAATGAGTTAACATCTGATACTCATCACAAATTCTACTCACTTTTGTTGGAGGTGGGGGTATGTGTCTAAAGTCTTCTTTGTTGAAATCTTTGGCAGTGACAGATCTATAATCTGTGGGTTCAGCCTGGGGTGGGTTGATATCATCTCGAAATACATCTTGGCTGCAGAAAAAGCAATACATGTACTTTGTTTGTAACTTTTTTCCAAACGACTAATTTTTATGTGAGATCCAATTTTAGGGTTTTTTGTTGTTGTTGCTGTGAAGAAAATTTTGTGGGAAATGAAGAAGTTGCTTGTGAAAATCAATTTCTTCATTTTCTACATTGTTTACCTCAACCTTTATCTTGCAGATTGTCAAAAAGTGTCATTATCCTATGTGGTAATGGGTTAATCACCAACACACTCATGAAAGATAACTTTTCAGTCAACAAATGATAAACCTGTTCAATTTCAAAGGTGTTACATATAGATCTAGTAAAATTATTGTTACAAAATGCATATTTGAACATCATTGCATTTAAGGTATTTAATTTGGCTGTGAAGGTTGATGTCATCTCTAAACACATCTTGGATGGAAACAAAGAATCAACCCTTCACCAAAAGAAATAAAAAACAACTTACACAGCTTTTTCCATATACATCTGCCTCATAAGGTCTTCTTTTTTACCTGCAAAAAGTTAAATCAATTTTAATTTCAGTTTTACAAAATACTGTATATTTGCTCCATAATTATGTGACTGTGCACATGCACTTTGATGATTGCCATAATAATTATATAATGATATTCCTATGATATATTTGTTATTTCAAATCTAAACCCTATGTTGTGGGTATTCATTCGATACGTCTCAATGAGACAATCTATTTCAATGAGTACCCACAACATAAATTTGATGATCAATAAATGAAATATTGCAATTTGAAATGCTTTCACTTCCTCTTATATGGTCAGCTTAGTGGGTCATTGATTCCGAAGTATTTTGGCTTGCTTTTAATTAACCCATTCCCAAACAACAAAATTCTAAGCTTTTCCAAATTAAAAGAGGCCACAGATGACATTTTGATTGTGACAAAATTTTGACATTTTGTAACTTTTGGGATAGAAAACATTGTGGCAAATGAAGAAATTGCTTGTCACAAGCAATTTCTTCATTTCCCACAATGTTTTCACAAGCCTTTTGAGGGGTGTCAAAAAGCGTTACTGTGTGGGAATCAGTTAATATGGCAGTAATGATGTGCTGTCTGGTCTTGGTCTTTATAACATGCCAGGCCTGAAAGAGATTTCATTCAGCACAACATGAGATGATCTTTTTAAACCTTTCTCAAACAATAAATCATTTTGACCTAATCCTATTGAAGCAGTTGGGGAGAAGAATCAACAGAATGTGGTAAAAGAATAAATGCTGATAACTGTAATGTTTTCCTTTTTCCCACAATAGTTTTTGCACTACCAAATGCAAAAGTTAATCTTTTCAATTTGATGTCTACATCAACTTTTAAACTGGACCATCCTATAATTTGGTCTGTAAGAAAAATATCAAAGCATTTAAGCTCAATTATGCCAAACCAAACCAGTGTGTGGGCATTTTTATATTCTGGGTAGAAAAAACTTAGCAAAACACTGAGACAAAAGAAGAAAATGATAATAATCATTCAACAGTTTTTCCTTTTCTTAAAATGAGTTTCATGTAATATAAGACAATTATTTTCCACCTTCGTAATATTCTTTCTGTCATCTGTACCACATTTGAATTTAGACAAAAGAGAAAATGTCAAATGTTATGAAAGATGTAGCAGACAACAATTTCTAGTGACTGGAATTTCCAAATGTTGGTCTTTCTTGGTAGGAAAAATTGTTGGAAATAAGAAAATGCTTGCCCTAAATTTTACTCCCTGCACTTATATACATGTACAATAAAACTGTAAATTTATCTCTTATTGAATCTGAATGCAGGGGCTCAAATTAAGGGCCCCTATGGGATTGGGTTATAGACTGGGCAAACTGAAACTTACCCATCAGCCTGACCCCAGGATGGACTGGTTTCTTGTATGATTCTCTGACGGTGGTAAGATTTTCTGCCTTTGAGCCAAAGTTTATTGTGAGGACCCCTGCGTGACCATCTTTAAAGAGCTGCGCAGCACTCTGGCTTGCTTTCTCATCCGACACACTGTCATAACCCTGAACTTGTCTCTGAAATTAACATTTTAGCAATGAATTTTGTGCTGAAATAGACTGGGTTTACTGTTATGGTAATAACGGTGTTGTTATCAAATCTCGTAACTACGGCTTAAATCAAGCTGAGTTATGAGATTTTATAAAAACACCAAGGATTTTGTTACCTGTGAGTCCCGAGTCCCTGACTCACATTTTTCTCTCAGGACTCATTGATAAATATTTAAGCTAGTCCCAGGATGCTAACATTTTCAATGTGTAATCGACATTGTCTTACAAAGACTTCTAACTTTCAATATTGGACTCATTGTTTTGGGAACCAATGGGTCCCAGGACTCTTCCGCATAAATTTGTAACAAAATCACTGAACACCTCCGAAAATACAATCCTTTGTCTGACATTATGTCACAGTTAACTGGATAAAGTCTTTCCCTATTCATTAAACTTTTCCATTGTAGACTGTTCCATACTAGATGCTGTTGCAGACAAGAAAACAAATGCCATTGTAAACTGAATATATCCAATTTGAAGTCTTTGACAGAGAATGATATCTTGCTGTTAAAAGATGAAGATATTTTAGCACAAATCTGTTTTCCAAAATCTCAAATAGAGTAGAAAAGAATCTTGTGCCAGTGTGCCTTTACAAATCAATCAATCAATCAATTGGGTAGATTCCAGTTTAGCAGTCCCCGAACAAATGGCTGCCAATCTGTTAAAGCACATTAAGAAGTACAGGGTTAAAAAACTTAAAAGTGTAATTTCTCATCAATAAAAAGAAAAATAAGCGGGGTTATGGGGGCTGCCATAAATACTTTTAAAATGGAATGAAGCGGGGGTAGGGGCGACAGCCCGCAGCCCCCATAAATACATTCAAGTGGATGCCATTTTGATAAGGACTGCTAAACTGGAAGTGTTCCATTCAATTAACCTAGATTCTGCATTCTAATAAGTCAAACAATTCAAAATTATGATTTTTAACATTTTCCCAAACAATACCTGGTTTTGACGTCCCTAATAGAAAAGGCTTGGGAAAACATTGTGGCAAATGAAGAAAATGCTTAATTTTTGCCCTTTTACCTCAGTATTTTCTCACATGAATTGTGTGTATTCTTTGTCTATCATTATTCATTCTGTCATCTGCAGCAGCTTTCAAATTGGACCCCAAAATTGTGTGGTTTGGGAAGGGTTTATATAGAATTCTTATGTTTTACCACATTCAATCTGACAAAAGATCTATAGTCGATATTTAGCCATAAGGCCACATATTCTTACATTCTTCTTTAGTATTGATTTGGCACATATACTTTCTCGCCGTATTGGTGGTGCGCAAATATTAATTTGAATTCTGTGTGGTTAAACAACCAGTTTCCACCACAAATGTCTCTAACTCTGACAAGATGACGCTTCTCCAAGTTTTGTAATCGCCATCCTCTCTCGCTCCAAGCAGCAAATCAGTATCAAGGTGAATGATTCCATATCTGTCATCTAAGTTCTTCCTAATCTTTTCCCTCTGGCTTTCATATAATTCACATTCGATACCGTTTCAATTCTTCCACAGTGGCATTTATTGTCATCACTCATGTTGCATTTGTGCAAATACTCATTCAGCCTGACATAACCGGTCCTGAGTTGGGAAATCACCCTTTCTCCAGTCTTAGGAACAAATTTGTGTTTCATCTTATAGTCCACCACTGGCTGAAAAAGTGCCTGCCTTTCTCTGCAATTTCCCACTCTCTTGCCATTTCGGGACAAATGCACTTTACCGGTACGAAGAACTGGAGGTAATATGGTAATTGGGCTGATTTACGATGGGGGACTGCTGTCCCCCACACCCCCTGCTCTTTTTTCTTGACTTAAAGTCTTTTAAATAAATTTTGAATTTTATCTCAAACCCTTACCAAAACCATATAAAATAGGACAGGACAGAAATTCTTTTCCGAGCATGCATATTGGAGATGTACCGGTAAAGTGCATTCTAGCCGCAATTTATTCCTAACCGAATCTTTCACAGCAGTTTTAATATCATTCATGGACAGTACTGGGTGAAGATCTTTCATATGGGTCCGTCTCCTTGGCCTCTTCTGCTGCCTCTTTTGCCAGTCTGTCCGCAAGCTCATTTCCTTGTATGTCCAAATGGCCAGGTGTCCATGAAATTTCGACCTTAACACCGGAATCCTGTAATTTCTTAATGTCTCCTTTAATGTCCACTATGGACGACATGCGAGTTGGCCTCCCATCCCAGTAGGAGAACCAACTGCACACTGACTATCACTGAAAATGTGAAGTTTTTCGGTAGTTCTCTGCTTCTTCTTCCGTGTCGTGTGCGGGACTCCTCTGGAGCATTTTCGCACAAAAGTGAATATGTACATGTGCAAGGGGAGTTAAAATGCTAAAAACAGGCTAAAAACACACTACTCAGACTACTTTTGGGCCGAAGCTGCCATCCTTGCCCTGAATGTCTCGAGGGATGGAGCTGTCATGACCGTCTCAGGTAGTTCGTTCCATATCCGAATCCCAGAGGGGAAGAAGGAGTATTTGAAGGCATTGACGCTGGCGAATGGTACCAGGAATCTATTGGAGTGGCCTCTTGTATGAACTCCAGCTGGAAGCAGGATGTGTTGGGCTGGTATGTCCACTAGCTGATTGACAATCCTGAACATCATGGTGGCTTTTGACTGTTGTCGGCGTCTTTCTAGGGACTCCCACTGGAGGGTCCGTAGCATTGCTGTGACACTACTTGTGTTTCTGTAGTCTCCTGTACAGAAGCGAGCAGCTCTTCGTTGGACCATCTCCAGTTTGTTGATGTTGTTTCTGGTATGTGGGTCCCATACTGTTGCCGCATACTCCAGCTGGGGTCTCACCAGTGATTTGTAGCAGGTGGATTTAACATCGGTAGGGCATGAGCTAAGATTCCTTCGTAAGAAAGCAGTGGTATTGTTTGCCTTTTTTGCAGTTGCATCAATATGGCAGTTCCAGGACAGTGTATTGTCTAATGTAACCCCCAAGTACTTAGCTTTGTCAGTTTGGTTTAGAGTTTGGCCATGGATGGTATAGGAACCTTTGACTATTTTTCGCTTGTTAGTGATGCGTATCATCTCACATTTGTCTGGATTAAAGGCCATTTGCCACTCATTTTCCCATTCTTGTAAGTTATTGAGGTCTTCCTGAAGTGTTTTGGTGTCATTTACCGAGTTGATGGTTCTGTACAAAAGACAGTCATCTGCAAACAGGCGAGCTGTTGAGCTTGTTCTTCCTGGCAGGTCGTTTATGTAAACTAAGAATAATAGTGGGCCCAGAACAGTGCCTTGAGGGACGCCAGATGTTACAGGTGCAGGTTTAGAAAATTTTCCATCCATACTTTACTTTACTTTTCCATCGAGGTCTATACATTAGTCCGTAGACTCTACGACCCATCTGTATCTTCTTCGATCCTGAATGTCCACTTGTTGTTGTCTGTCCAAGAGGAAGCTGTTGATCCAGTGTAACGTTTTGCCTCTGATCCCATAATGATGAAGTTTCATAGACAGGCGTTGGTGGGGTACCTTGTCGAAGGCTTTTGAGAAATCCAGTAATATCGCGTCAATCTGCTGTTTGTTGTTTAAGCCAGTTGATAGATCATGGATGGTACTTATATGTTGTGATTCACAAGATCATTTCTTTCTGAATCCGTGTTGTTGATCGGACAGGATGTCATTTTTATCGAGAAATGTTATGACATGGCTATGCACTATGTGTTCCTTCTCTCTTGTTCTTGTCTGAATGTGTTTGATTGCTAACTTTATGGCAATTGGTTCTCCAAACAAAACTATCAAATCAAATCACTTGAAAAGGAAATGAAAGCTCGGGGAAAAAATGGCCCAAATTGCAAATGACTGCAAACCGCATGTCTTTTTGCTTACCTCTTCAACCCAGTTTTCAAGTAAACATTTTCCATCTGAATTATTGAATCTTATTTCATTCCGTCCTTGGTTGAGGATACTCATTTTCACTGTTTAAATCCAAATGTTTTGGTTCTGAAGACAACGTGAAAGATCAATTTTGACAGGGGTTTGTTTACGTTGTGTCTTGGCAACAGAAGAGCTATCAAGGGGGATAACTGTGAAAAATAAGTGAAGGGAACCAGCTGCCAACATGTCAAACGAGACGAAAAGTAAAAACATTGATTTACACGAATTTGTACCAAAATGTGGAAATATAAACAGGACATGTTGTTATGAGAAAACACTTTTGCTTCCTTTTTGATTTGCAAAACAATTAATTTCATGAGATAAACTTTACCTTCCTGATTTCGATTCGTACCCTATAACATTCGCACCTGTTAGCTGTCATAATGGAATCGTGATGTTTTTAAGTTACAATTTCTTTGATATGTATAAAATCACGAATGTTCTACTTCTACTTCTACTACATACTGCTTCACAATCAAGCATGATTATACTAAGCAGGTTTGTATAATTCTATCCATAAATATGTAATTTGCATGGAAAATACTCACAGTATATTTATTTCCTTCCAGGTTTACCTGTCCATGAAATGGACACCAACATTTTGTTTGAGAAGTACACTGTTGATGAAATCAGGAACATAGAGAAACAAACCAGGTATTTTGCAGTGGCAGGTTCAGAGGGGGATCGGTGGGGGGATCAAACAAACCTCCCTCTGTATGCTGATTATTTCATTTTCAGGCAGAAATTCAGTCAAAATTGTGTAATACTCACGGATAAAATGAACCCCTATTTTGTAAAGTCAAACCCCCTTCACATTAATCCTCAATCTTTTGCAGTTCCACATGATAGCCCACTATTGGTACTATTTTTGTTTATCTTGCTAAAACAATGAGAGGTTCTGGTTCAACTGAAATTTGTTGAAAAATAAATGTTAAATTGTCTAGAGAATTATTTGAGTTGGGGTCTTCTACAGTTTTGTTCTTTAACTGAAATTACAGGAAGATTTTTAAGTCACTCAATGACATTTTCACTAATTTGGATGTAGAAATTCTTCTGTGTGGCGCCAGATAATCCGATTAAAATATTAAGATTCTCATTGAGAGGCTTATACATTTCGCTCTAAGGATTGCACCTGTTGTACAGCAGCAATTTTCTTCTTCTTCCGTATAAAGTACAGGGCCCTCTCTGGCGCATCAACGATCTGCAAGATTGTGGCTGTGGTTGATAGTTTGGTTTGACAGAATTCAAATTGGTATGACATGTCATTCACTACCAGTGATTTTTTTTACCTGCGCATCCTGCAACTTTTACTCATAATTCGGTCTCTGGGATGCAAAGTTTTAATTCAAGCGAGTCCCAGGATGCAACAAATTTTTACAGATTTCCTATCAAAAATGGTGTAGTGGACTCACTAAGCTAGTACATGTACCTGGACTCATTGATATGGAATCTAGCGAGTCCCCAGGACTCAAGTCTTTAAATTGTAAAAAAATCACTGCACTTCTGTCAGAAAGAATGTGAGATCTGGCCAAAATATTTAGAAAATATACGAAAAATGTTTGTAAGTTTGTTAGTTATGGGTTCGTAATTAAACAGGGCCTTGCTATGTATTAAACAGTAAATGTTATCCAATCAGTAAAAGTAGCATGAGAACTTAATTTTGTTGTCTTTCTGAAACGCAATTAGTGCATTTTGAAGACTATTTACACTTAATTGATCAGATGATTGACAGAAGTTTTTGTTCAATCATTAGAGAGGTTTCGATTCCGAACTTGTACGCCTACTTCTACGTGTACGAGTAATTTTTGTGCGAAACGTCACTATGACGTCATCACTTTGTGATTATTTATCACTCTCGCTACACGTCGAAAACTTGTAGAGGCCGGTTTACACGTAAGTAAAAACTTGTAGCTTTTTATTCTTAAAGGGGCTCGTTCTATGTTTTTATGCTTCCGAACTGTTTGGGAACTCATATTTGTGCATGGAAAAACAATTAGCAATGGATAAAAAACCTCAATCTCGACGAAAAACATTTTTCCTTTGCTATAGATCAATCCCTTACAAGCGTGTTTACATATTCTATTTTTACTTCAAAACAAGACAAGGTCAAGGTCAACGAGACACACCTCCGCAATATTAACACACCGTACAACCGGCTGTGTGGATGACTGTGCCCTTCTTTGCGAGGAATGCGTGAAAAGGTTTATTTTGTACAAGCACTGAACATCTATACGCGTATTTATCAACTATAGAATACCAAAGATCCTTTCGTTTATTTATAAAAGTAAATTCATTTGACCTACCATGCACATGACATCAGATGCCGAATCTGTCTTCGCCGACTTTCTACGCAGCCGGTTGTACGATGTGTGAAATCTCGCTGAGCACATATGACGTATCTCTGACGTAATTGATTTTTGAAGGTTGGGCATATGTAGCCGTTACAAAACAAAAAAAGGACGACCAGCATGTTATTAATTGACTTGGATTTTAATACTTAATAAAGCTCGACGAGTGGTTACAATGGACATACATGATCTACCCCTTCAGGTTGGTAATTTCATACGTTATTTCTGGTTTGTAATTATTGTGCCATTTGCATTTTCGACAGCCTAGCTCGTCGCCCTTTAATTGGTACAGTTTCTAGGTGTTTAAATGAATGCATGAGGTAATTCATGCATTTTTTAATGAGAATATACTTGTGAGTGGTATCCTAACAAGAATAGTTTGAAAGTTACAGCGTGTTTAATACAGGTCGTATCAACGACCTTTCTAACCCAATTTATGCCAGTACATAGAGTCAGTACCGCAAGTATTTACCCACTAACCCTGCATAGGATTTATGCAGTTGACGCCTTTTCAAACTTAGTAGATCTAGATCAAGTTTATTAAACTGAAATTTATAGATCTACTGTCATTTTCAGATAAGTTTCCGAAGGAAATTCTGACCATTTTTAATATTTTTTGCTGAAGTTTTTCAATAAGGGTAGATCTGGAATTGGGGGGAAAATGCTGGAATTTTCTTCTTTTCCGCTGGTGCTTTCCAAAAAACACTTCTAGTTTTGAAACGGGTACAGTTTTTTAACCCTTTTAACCCTTTCCCAAATCACCTGCTAGCTACAAGTACACGTACGCGTACAAGTTGGAAATCGAAACCTTCCCTAGATAGAAACGTGTACGTGTAGTTACAAGTACACGCACACGTACACGTACAAGTTTGAAATCGAAACCTCTCTATTAACTCATTACTGTATAATGACACCTTTTGATGCCCAAAAAGATAAAGGCTTTGGAAAACATTGTGGAAAATGAAGAAATTGCTTGTGAGTTGTGACAAGCAATTTTTTCATTTCCCGCAATATTTTCTGCCTTAAAAGACCATAAAAAAATTAGATTTCATCACCTGAAATTGTCGTCTGCAACATCTTTGAATTTGGACCAGTCCAAAATTTGACTACCTGGTAATGGGCTAATCTAGGACTAATCTCAGTTTATTTTCCATTTCCTACAATATTTTCTTCCTTAAAAGACAAAAAAAAAAAAAATAAAAAAAGATAGATTTTATCACCTAAAATTGTCGCCCGCAACATCTTTTAATTTTGATCAGTCCAAAATTTGGTCATTTGGTAATGGGCTAATCTCAGTTTATTTGTCATTTTAGGTCTGACATAGAGAGGAAGAAGGAAGATTTGAGGACCATGGTTGGGTAAGTCAGAGCTGCAGATAAGAGGGAATGATGGCCTTTCAAAATGCAATATTTCACTTAATGTTCATCAAACCTTTTGTTGTGGGGACTCTTTGGAATTGTCTCATAGATTTAAAATTGCAAATTTTGAATGTCTTCACTCCCTCTTATTTGTTTCTCTGGTAAGTAGAAGTACATTTAACCCTTTCTCAAAAAAACATGGTTTTGACATTCCTCAAGAAAATAAGCTTTAGAAAAAATTAAGACTAAAGAAGATAATGAAAACTACTACTTTCTCCTCATCTTCGCTAGCCAAGGTTGAACTCACCTACGTTTGTATTCACCCTTGGCGGATTTAGTCCGATTTTCTTGAAATCGCGAAGCGCCGCCTAGCAGTTGTTCTGCTGGTTGTTTACGTCCATTATTGATGACGTCATTAACGCGCGTTGTCTTTCGCGTCAATAATGCGGATTATGTAAAAGTTAGCTGCTTTTTTGGTCGAATTGTCGAAAGTATAATAATTCGTCCATTAAAGTTAGGGAATTCCTGTCTATTGCAGTGAAATTCTTAGGAAAAATTGCTGATCTTCGCGTTTTTGAGTTGCAAATGCAATGCTTTTTCCCGCCCGTTGTCATGATTTGGTTACTCATAACAAATGTATCAGTCGACAATCTGATTGGTTCCAGCGAGACCTCGCTGGAACCAATGAAAACGCTTTCCAGGAGACCAAGAAAATTGGACTAAATCCGCCAAGGGTGAATACAGAAACGACGTTACGTCGTAGATGTCACCCTTGGCTTGCAAAGATGCTTTCTCCTTAGAAGATAATGAAACACTATTTTCTCCCTAGAAGAATAGAATGCTGATAATCAGCATTTTCTCCTCCTTTGTCAATATTTTCTGTGATATAGATTACACAATCCTTTCCTTTATTAACATGTATTTTGTTGTTTGAAGCAATTTTCAAACAATTGAAAATGTCATATGCTTTCATTTTAGATCACCCTAAAATTTTGTTGGTTGGTAATGGGCTAAAGTATCTCATGTATGTATTAACTTGCAGGGAAAGATACAGAGATCTAATTGAAGCAGCTGACACTATCACAGAAATGAAGAACAGCTCACAAAAGGTGATTAAAACTTTAAGATTATGACCCATCATTAACTAGAAAACACTTTGTGCATCTTGGGACATCATCTGTAGCAACGGAAATTGACAAGGTTATTCCTCATCAATTTCTGTTGCTACCGATGATGCCCAGAAATTGTCAAAGGGTATCTCTCATCATGGATGATGCCCAGAGATGTATGAAGTGTTGGTATCTATTGATGGGTTGTAATCCTTAATCTTTTCTGTTTGACTGTATTGTGTGAAAAATTGTTAAATGATTATGTACATGTTGTATACAGGCCGGTGGCCAATATACTTAAAATTAATATTTTAATTTGAATACATGCCCCTGTTTTGATGTTCCTTAAACAGACTATACAGAAATAAGAAAATAATATTAACCAGACGAATGACTGGTAATATGTAGAGAAGATCTTGGTTAGAGTAATGTGCCTGTAAACCCAGAATGCTCATATCAATATGTAAGTTTGTTATGACATATGATTGAAAATGTTTTCTTACCCAAAATGGAAAGATTAAAAAAAAATTGTCAAATTGAAATTGATGTCTGCAACACTTTTCAAATTGGAACAGTTCAGAATTTTGTCATTCGGTAAAGGGTTAAAAATATATTGGAAGCTTTCAGAGTTTCTTACACAGGTAATGGGAACGATTGGTAAAATTGAGACGTTGTGTTACGACCTTAAACAGTCACATGATCAAGGGGTCAAATCTCTAATGCCAAGCAAATAAGGTTGGGCCCGTTTTTAGCTCGACTTTTCGAAGAAAATGAGAGCTAATACTGTCACCCGGGCGTTGGCGTCGGCGTTGCAACAAAGGTTAAAGTTTTTTCAAACATCAATAACTTCCATACTATCAAAGGGATTCAACCCAAACTTGGAATACTTATTCACCATCACACACTCTACCTTACTACCAGGGCCCATGACCCTGGCTCCACTATATTTGGAGTTATGCCCCCTTTATACTAAGCATTTTAGAAAGTCGAGCGTGCTGTCTTCGGACAGCTCTTGTTTGGTCTTCTCAAAATTGTTTTTCTCTTTCACAGGTGATGGGAACTATCGGTAAAATTGAGACGTTGTGCAGTGACCTTAAACAAAGTCACATGATCAAGGGGTCAAATCTGCATCATCGACGTAAACAAGAAATGGACAGCAAGTAAGCTTGGGCCTGTATTATCAACAGACATATGATTAATATTTGCGTAATTACTTGTAACAACAAACCTGATGGGCCCAATCTGATTTCTCATGCGATCAGATGTTTTGTTACACAGTTTACACAAAAACAGGTTGTACGATTGTTGATAATACCGACACCTGGCCCCGGTTTCTCGAAAAAAGTACATTCTCATTCTCAAATCTGAGCACCATGCTCAAATTGCACGAAATCCACGTGAACTTCAATCGAATACCCTTCAACTTTGGAGAGTATTCCTTTGAAGTTGAGCATGTTCTCATGAGTATGTTCTTAAGTTTGTTCGAGAAACCGGGGCCTGGTGTTTGGTCATTCCTCAAGGGTCAACATGTTTTACAATAGGGAACAATTTTATCCTGTTAATGGTGTCATAAATTTGGACAGACAATCATATTTCAGTAGGTGTTGTTTTAAAATTGCGTAACTATGGCTCGATTCAAGCTGTAGTTACAAGATTTTATAACAACACTGATGGTTTATCAAAACATAATTGTAAACCCAGTCTATTTTTAGCAAAAAAATCATTGCAATTCAATACAATGAGTTTTATTCACGGTCTGACTAGAATGATAAGCCAAAAATGTTAAGCTTTAGAATTTGTCCATATTAACAAATATGAACAGCTTTGTTTTTTAACCAATTTCCACATATTGACTCTTTAATGTCCCAATAACATGAAACTGCAGAATACATTGTGGAAAATGAAGAAATTGCATTTATTATTGCTTGTTACAAGCATTTTTATGGGCCTGTATTGAAAGATCATGGACATTATTGTTTTACTTGTGTCCGTCCATCTGTCTGTCTGTCTGAAAACTTAATATTCACCATTTCAGGGACATTATTGTGTCACAAACACATCTTGTCTTTATTTACCAAAATATTTTTTACCCCCAAAAACCCAAGAAATAAAAATTTGAAACTTGAAATGTATTTGGACCAGTCTAAATTTTTACTGTCTTGTAAAAGATTAAGATATAGTTTGAATAGTTACAAAATTTTCATATGCAAATGTAACTGTGTAAAATATTCCAATATCAAGATTTGAACATTCTAGTCTTTTTTTTTTTTTTTTTTTTTTCAGAAAAAGGGAAGAAGCTAGATTCTATGGTGTTGCTTCACAGATTAAGTTACTGCTCGATATACCAGAAAAGGTGAGGATTGTTTTATTTGACAGTTTGTTTATCTTTACATATACTGGTGCTATTGATTAGAAACTTTCCTTATGTGAATTGAACCATAATTTTGTGTTATTGACCAAGTTCAATGACTCTTGCAAACATTATACAGCATTGTATCCCCTTTTTGATTTAGTACTCTTTAACAGTGATTCATTTTGGCGTCGGCCCTCAGACATAGTCCGGAAAAAAATCAGTATGTCCGAAACCAAGTAATAATTTATTACCTGTAACAACTGTAACAGAGATAAAGACTAGCAGGGGCCCAGTCACCCAGTCGCCCATGGCCCCTAGATTTTGGGCTGGGTCCCTGTATATTTAGAGAAAATGCCCATGCCCTTAATGTTAAGTATTGAATTTTTCTACTCTGGGCCCATAAGTTAAAACTGTTATGTCTTTTTCCTTGTGTAATCTAGGAGTGTCCTCAAAAGACTGCAGTTGACCACCAAATGATCGGGAAACATGGTTTTAAATTGCTATTATGTCTAGAAGGGACCTTTCGTCAGGTTCTGGCTCATCTACAGCACAGCACGCATGTTTTTACGTAAAAAAACTGGCCCATAGCAGTAAAATTAAATTTTGAGTTGAAAATGGTGATTATCAGCCATTGCAACCCCGCAATACTCCATGTAAAACTTAGTGATTCGCAGTGATCACAGCAATTCACGGTGGAATAGGAAGGGTAATGAAGACGAGTGATAAATCACAGTGGAAAATCACAGCGGAAATAAAATTTTGGTGATGCGTGGAAAAAGGTGAAAAACATGATGTATATATTTTAGATCTGGACATGTCTGGACTTTGAGGATTATCTGACTGCCAGTAGACTGTATCTCCTGTCACAACATATAAATACCAGTCTACACCTGGACTCCCAGAATGCACCCAACTTCCTGTACTGGTTCCCTGTACTGAACAGACAGTGGGCGGCCATTAGTCACTTCAAGTTTACCATCTTGCAGGTGAGTTTTAATTCTTCCCTTAAACTTAAGGGCTGCAGAATAGATAGAATACAGATAGAATGTCATGTTCCAAATTCTGGAATCCCAGATTATATCCTTGGTGACCACAAATATCCATTCCAACAATTGTCTCTCATCAATAGTTGGATGAATGTAAACCTAAAGGAGATTAGCAACTGGAGACTTAGAAAGTATCATGCGGTAGTACTGGTGACAAAAAAATGGATGATTCCTCGCTTACTTGCTCCTGCTGCCCAGATTTAAGTGAAATACTGTTAAAGATGATGTTTAACCTCATTCAAATAAAATGAAATTAATTGAGCCAATTTAGATTTAATGGAGAAAATTAGCATAATAAATTAGAGTACTATTTAACATTAGATATATCAAGAATAAAGTTCAAAATCAGTTTTTATTTGCGAGACAGGCATACTAGGATTTCTATAGTCATGTTTATTGATTCAACTTTCAGGGGTGTAGAAGATTACTGAAAGAACCTGCAGTACCTGATAAGGTAAGCTTATACTACAACAACAACAACAACATTGTGGCCAGGATCTGGAAAAACATCCCTTATAGCATTTGCCAAACAAGACCTGGTTTTGACGTCCCTGATAGAAATGGCTTGGGGAAACATCGTGGAAAATGAAGAAATTGCGTGTGACAAGCAATTTCTTCATTTTCCACACTTGTTTTTCCCCAAAAAGACCAAAACATGACAAACTTAATTTTCATAAAATTGTTGTCTGCAACCTCTTTGAATTTGAAGCAGTCTAAAATGTTGCTGTCTGGTAATGGGTTGAAGCATTTGAGACAGCCATGTACCAAGATCAGGATCCATGTTACTCTCATATGGTGCTACAGACTGTGACGAAACTATTTGAGAAAAGCATGGATCTTGATCAGACTGCGTGTATATGCAGGCTGATCTAGAACCATGTTGGGCTCAAAATCCTTAAAGGACCTTTTTCCAGATCTCGGTTCATTTTCACAAAACTTGTAAGCAATTATCAAGTATTTCAATACTTTTTGTAAACAGATATATTTGGACAAAACAGTTATTTTGTTCAAAATGTTTGGCAAATAAGATTGTAACTCCCAACTTGAAATTGTTTTCATTCTTTTCATAAAGGTGAATAATATGCCATGGACTTAGAAAAAGGAAGCAGTAATTGCACATCTGAATTGGTACAGAGTACAAATTATTGTGATATCCAACATACCAAGCATATAACTTGTTTGTGTAATGTAAGGTGTAAACAAATCAATTTGCTCAAAAATAGGCAGTAATGAAAATTTGAAGATGATTTTTAAATTGTGTCTTGTCAACAGTATTGTCATAATACAGAATTTTGTTTTTATTTATTTCAGAAAATAGCGGAAAGTCTTTGTTCAATTTTGCTGCTAGAAAACTCAAACCCAAGACAAGTGTTTAATGAATTCCTATTGGCTAGAACTGTGAGTGGATGACTTCTTTTTATATGCCGCTGGAGGTGGACATATATTGGCATCATCTTCTCTGTCTGTCTGTCTGTATGTCTGTCCTCTTTTCTTGTGAGCGCAACTCCTCTTAAGTTTCTGGCGGGATCTTTTTGAAACTTGGTCAATGTTATCACCTCAATTGGTAGATATGCATGAAGGAAGGATTTTATGGTTCATTTATCTTTAGTTATGCCCCCTTAAATTTTAGTCTCTGGGGCGGCATATATTGTGACCATGGCACTCTTGTTATGTTTTAGTTAATTATGTTTGTTAGTTTTATGCACCATATGTCCATCTTGCTCTTAAAGAAAAAAGATTGTATGGTGTCTGTGGTCGAGAGGAAGAGCATTATCTTTACACTTAAGAGGTCTAATGCCTGGTAGCGGAGGTATTTCTTGACTTCTCATTTGGCAAACTGCACACAAATTTGCATTCGGTGAGAGTACTACTGTGTTTGTCAGGAAGCAGAATCTAAAGGGAATTAAGTATACTTTAGTTTCTGGCCCAATCAATGTAAAATAGATAAGTTTAAACTGAGTAAAAACCTATCATTGAATGTGGATCTGGTCATACAATGGAAAGTATGCTTCAATTCCTAATATGAAACTTCCCCTCCAATAGAAATTATGACAATTTAATCCAATGAAAAAGTTCATTTTAAACACCTCTTTCAAAAGTAAAAAGAAAAATGGTATGTAGTTGCTGATGGCTCTATATGGACGCTGCATAAATGTACCTGTTTAACCCTTTCGTTTGCAGAATTATTTCCCAGAAATGACCATTTTCCCTATTTCCAAGCATTTCATGTATATACATGCATAATAGATAGATTTTATTAGCAGAATACCCATAAACCTATATATCATTGGAAAGGTTATTCAATTTCCTTTAACAATATGATGAGTAACTGATATGAAATTTGCATCTCATCAAAATCTTGACCTCTAGCCCCATGACCCCTGTCAGGCCCCCTGCCACGACCCCCGACCACCCCCACCCCTACGATTTGGGACTGGATTTGGTTTAGGGTTATCAGAATCACTATCGGAGACACTATTCGAAGTCTCCGAAGCATTTCTAATGTTCAAATCACCTTTCTACCCCCAAAAAATCAAGGTAATCGCTATCATCCTCGTCCGGCACTGACATGATGATTCGCCGGACCTCTTCTGCAGAATATTGAACCCTCCTGGCCATTGTTACAGCTCATAAAACCCCAAAAAACTGCTCTTTTTGTCACATTTTACGAGAACCTAACAGCATTGCGCAATACTTCAGCATTAATCCGGTGTCATAATAACTTTAACAGTGTAAAAAATGCTTATAAAAGCAGATGCCCCCTAAACAGTATAAGCGTTCCTGAACCGCGCTTGAAAGCGCGCTTGCAAACGATAGGGTTAAGCAATATTTTGGAGGATCATGGTATGTATGCTTCAGACTTTCCTTATTCATTGCAGTCAGCTATCCAGCAACTTTTCAACACCAATAATCCATCTGGTAGTACAAAAGACCAGATATGTGTAGTTACACAGTTGATTACCACAACTATTCACCAAATACATTCTGTCTTCTACACACAAGATGGCGACACTCAGGAGGAGAATGGTATGTTGTTGATAAATTTATGTAATATAGTCAGAGGGTTTAAAGGCATTTAGATTCCAAATCCTATGTTGTATGTACTCATTTGAATTGTCTTAACCAGACAATTCAAATGAGTACCCACAACATAGGGTTTTCAACACAACCCATCTGGTAGTACAAAAGACCAGATATGTGTAGTTACACAGTTGATTACTACAACTATACACCAAATACATTCTGTATTCTACACACAAGATGGAGACAGTCAGGAGGATAATGGTATGTTTATGTATTATAGTCAGCCATACAACAACTTTTCAACACAAACAACCCATCTGGTAGTACAAAAGACCAGATATGTGTAGTTACACAGTTGATTACCACAACTATACACCAAATACATTCTGTCTTCTACACACAAGATGGAGACAGTCAGGAGGAGAATGGTATGTTGTTGATTACCTGAGGTTTAATATTGTAGATCTATGTGTTGTAGATTTTTCATAACAAGTCATCTATTCAAATGCTCAAATCATTCAACAAAGAACTAATTCAAACTATTCCGCTAATTCTAATAATGATATAAAAAAAGCAATTCCATTCCACTGCATTTGTCAATTTTGTGACCTTTTGGGCTGCAATATCTAATTAAAACAAATACATATATACCAGGGTATTACATAACTTGTTCTTACTTCATATTAATTTACTATTTCAGAAAACACAAATCTGCTACTGCATATTCTGAACAAAGTTACAACAGAAAAACAATGTGGTATGTTAACGATTGATTTTGCCCTTTTGTCACTAAAAGTTGTTTGATATAATCAGATGAAATTGGCTTTGAAAAGAAAAGACGAGTTTTCCTCTGTGCTCAAACTTTTGTGGCTTACATGTGCATTCATATATGTATTTGCTGTTATTGACCCTTTTCCAATCAAGACCTGGTCCCGGTTTCTCGAAAAAACTTAAGTATGTTCTCATGCTCAAATCTGAGCATCGTGCTCAAATCGCACGAAATCCATGTGAACTTCAATTGAATACCAATCAACGTTGATTGGTATTGAATAGAAGTTGAGCATGAACTCATGAGAATATACTTAAGTTTTTTTGAGAAACTGGGGCCGGGTTTAGATGTCTCTAAGAAAATATGTTTTGAGGAAACATTTAGGCAAAAAAATAAGATGTCGATAAACAGCATTTTCTCCTTCGCTTCAATACTTAGTAAGCTATAATGTACACAAATTGCATATAAATTTACACCAACTTTGTCCCCTGCAACAGCTTTTAAATTGAAGCAGACTAAATTTTCACCGCTTGGGAGTGTTAAGGGAATATTTTTGACATTTGTCTCTGGTAGCAGTTAAACTGCACAAACTGTTTGTGCAACAAACTGATTTCTTTTTTCCCCATGTATATTTTTGCTTTTAAACGGGCAGTCATTTTTCAAACTGACAATTTGCAGTATCTTTTAGCAATTTAAAGAAATCAGTGTTTGTATGTTTCTTTTTTTTCTTACAGATACAGACATTGTGGATTTACAGAATTCTGTGTCGGCCAAGTGCCTACCCAAATCTGTGTCAGGTATTGTCTTACATATACAATTATGATTAAACTTTACCAAAACAAAAAACACTTTAAGGTGGTCTAAATTCAAGTGGTAGAGATAACAAATACATGTGAAAAAACATAAAGATAAATGTCATAGTGGAATGTGTGGGCATATTACAGGCCAAAGAAGCATGTCTGCCACTGGGGATGTACCTCAACCTCCTGGTGGCAAGACTGATGCTCTACCTCTCTGCCATGGACACCATACTTTGTGTAAGTAGCTAACGGATTTGATAAAGATAGAATTGTAACATTTTTATGCCCCTGTATTAAAAGTTTGGGGGCATATTGTGTCCGTCTGTCTGTCCATCTGTACATCTGTCTGTCCAAAAACTTAACATTGGCCATTTTGGGGGCATTTGTTTTTCACAAACCCATCTTGTTGTTGTATATATTTCAGAGTTTTGTCCGAGTCATAAGTCTATGTCAGTGGGTGTGTCAGAACAACATCGTCATGACAACTGTCAACAGTGGATACAAACGTAAGTTTTCTTCCCTACATTTGATTCATAAATTTATCTAGTTTAAATTTTTATAAAAGGCTTTGCATAATTATTTTCTTCAAATGCTCTTTATACAGTGGTTTCCTCCATTTTCATATGCCTGAAAGGTGGTATAGCTCTGTCCACCCATTAACAAATTCTTGTGTGTGCAACTCCTACAGTTTCAATTGGAATTTAATCAAGCAAGCAACAATGAATATCCATGGTGTTACTTGTGCATACTGATTAATACAAAATTTAGATAACTCTTGTTCTTGAATTGGAAAAAAAATCACTGACAAATCCTGCTCAGGCATACATGGGTTGCTGTATGAGGCTCTTGTTTGTAATCTGAATGTCTTTATATCCTACAGTATGTATAAAAACTTTAGTTTGAATTAAAAGTCTTTAGACACACTGATAAAAAGCTTCTGTTTCATACTTCAGCTGCTCCACATACATTCTATGTAGTGATTTTTAATTTGTCTATGTTGTACCTATTTCTATTTCTAGCTGCACGAATGATGTTAAGGCTGGTGTTAGTAAGCTACTCAACTTTGTAAACTCTGTAAAACATCTATCTACCATTAGAGATACAGTCTGGGAACTCATGTCTAAGGTATAGTTGGTCTCAAATGTCCACAAAATCACTTAATGCATTACCAGATGGCAAAGTTTTGGACTGTTCTATTTTGAAAGATGTTTTAGGCTGCAATTTTAAGTTGATGAAATTTTTGGAATATTTCAATTTTGAGTTAGAAAACATTGTGGAAGAAGAAAAAAATGCTTATCAGAAGCATTTTTTTTATTTTCCACAATGTTTTCCTAAGCCTTTGTATTGAAGAATGTGAAAAAATGTCACTGTTTGGTAATGGATGGACCAACCCTTTTTCAAATGGAGAAAATTTGTAATAGATCTTTTTGAAAGCGGCTGAAAACAAAATAATTGATGTCAAAAGCAGAAAATGTGTATTATATAGCATCAAAGATATTGAGGGTAAAGGAGAATTGCTCATCAGTATTTTCTTCTTTTCAAGGACTCAGGGTTAAGCAAGTCAAAGTAGTTTTTTAGGACTGTATACAACTTTATGACGAAATGATTTTTGTTTATACCTGACAATATTGTTACCCAGAATCAGAGTAAGAGCATTTATTAGAATTTATTACAATCAAATCTCTTTTTGCTGAAACTGTGATTTACATTGGCAGATTTTCAGCTTAGATTTAGGGATGAGTGTTTATTAAAATATGGGCATATATTAGAATAAGTGCAGTACCGGAGCAACAGATAAGAGATGGTGAATGGATTTTAACTTTATTTCATATAAAACTGTATGTAATGGGTTCTCTTTCGAAGCGTCTCAACGAGGCGGTTCCAATGAGCACCCACAACATAGGGTTTGATGATCAATGCAAGAAATATTGCATTTTTAAAAGCCATCGCCCCCTTTTATCTGTAGTTCTGCAGTGCATTACATTTACAGGATAGCAGCCTGGAGAATTGGGACATGATTTGTGAGAGAGTGCTGAATAAATCTCTACATATCTGGGATGACTTACTTCGACCACTCTTTGTGGATAGAGTTCAGGTACAGTGTGATTCTTATAGTCAACAACTTTGTTTGATGTAAAATGTTTGATTTCAATTGAAATGTACAAAGATACAAAACAAAAAAAACGTTGCATAACTTCAAATCGGCACCTTTCACAATGATGTGTGTTCTTCAATATTTACATGTGATTTGTCTTACCGAAGTGACATTCTGGAAAGTCCAACATACAAGAATTTTTAAAGACGGGTCAGACTTAGTAGACAAGATGTCACAATTGCAGAATAAACTTGTGGTAAGATAGGAAATACCCAAAATGTCCCTTTTAGAGTGACAGGTGATATATTAGTATTCAGCTATAGTTAGGAGAAAATTAATGGGTGTATCTTTGATGAAATACCATATTGGTGTGTCTGGTTAGAAGTGATTTGTCATGGAAATTGAACTAATTGCACACAATTCAGATTTTGGATGACAAATTATGGATTGAGAAATTCACCACACTTTTAATTATACAATTTTGTGTATATCTGTAATCTTTATCTTTTCTTTCTTTACAATTTTAGGCTCTTATCAAGTACCAGATAGAGACGAGTATAGAACTAACAGAGAGACAGATTTCTACAGTGTTTGGTCAGCTAGAGAACATCACGGAGGATGGGTATGTTACTGTAATTGTGTAACTTTTGATACATTAGTACATTACAAGAGTCTTGAATCTAAGGGGATAACTTTGACTCTTGATTCTTTTCATATGCAGAAGGATTGCATTATATGTTATGGCCCTGGTTGTCTGTCTATCTGAGGATGGGTAGATTGCTATAACAGCTATTAATTTTGTGCAAAAGGCTAGGTTTACCTTATGTTTTGATAAACGGTCGGTGTTGTTAAAAAATCTCATACCTACGGCTTGAATCAAGTCGGAGTTACGAGATTCAATAACTACACCCACAATGTATCCATTTGTTTGTCTGAAATTACGTCACTCTTAACTGGATAAAATCGGTCCCTATTGAATTTGTGTAACTTTTGATACATTACAAGAGTCATAAATACAGAGTGTAGAAGATGAACCTTGATTCATTTTGTGTGCAGGAGCTAATGTCATAGCCCTAGTGTCTGTGTTGCCATCACTTTGGTTACATAGATAAAAAACTTTACCTGATCTGTATCTCATGCACTATAAAAGATGGAGCCTTGATATTTCACACATGATCACATTCTTTAGTTTTATGACGTTGACCTTGGAGTTTTACCAACTTTTCAAATACTTCAGCATGGCCTATTTTGTAGGCATTATAAAAGATAAAGTCTATGTATTTCAGTATTTCATACATAGATACCTCCTGCCAAGACTTTTCAATGGGAGAGATAAACGGGTTCATCCGCTAGGAGCGCTGTAGTTACACCGGTCATAACAGAACCAGCTGACTCTCAATACACACATGTTTTACAGTGGCTTATAATAAGAAATCGGTTTATAATGGATAGGGTGCTCCTAAACTTAAGCTAGAATTGGTTAATACATTTGCATCAACAAAGAGGGTGAAATGGAAATCAATGTATAGTAAAATAGCGAAATTAGAGTAAAACCGGGTAATTTCGACAGTCGTCCAAATTCGACACTCTTCTATAATATTTACAATATTTGACACACAAAGCGTAATAATAGCATTCAAATATAAAAAAAACTTATGTCGTGGCAATAACTGACTTATAAAAATAATTCATGTCCTCCAAACACCCAGCCTTTCCCCGAAAAAATCGCGGAAGAAAAAGGTCGTCAAATTTTCTGATGGGCAAAAATGGCTGTTACAGATTATCGTAAGAAAGTGGATCTAAACAAAGACATCTGAAAAAAATGTGAAAATCATTTTTGTATGATAAATGTTTCGATACTATGTAGGAAATGTGTATATTTTCATTGATTAATTGATTAAAAGCATCCCTCTGCTTTATTTTCAATTTAAGAAAGGGTGTCGAATTTATACAACAAAATATTTGAAGTGCGTATAAATTCGACATGCCCTAAAACGCGATTAATTGTTTGAATTTGGAAGTTCTTACATTGACAGAAACAGACTACAGTTTAATTGTTTCGCTTATTTTGAACAGTAGTAATAGCGCTAATGCCTTTTTTCATCAACCAACATACAAATTTGATCGAAATATACGAATTATAAGCAAATTCCACATTAATTTGCTCCAGAAACAATTCATGCGGAAAACTGTTCCATAAGATTCATATTCTGAGGTCAGTCAAAGTTCTCGGCTGTAGTAGATGAATATATTAAATATTGCGAGTCTTACTTTGTCAGAAACATCCTTATTAATCCACCACAATAGTTAGCAATCCAACGCATGAAAATTAAATATCACTCAAAGATTTGACCTTTGTTTGAAGGTGCACAAATTTCTTATTTAGCGATTATCAAAACACCCGAATGCGGTTCTTTTAATTCACGTTGCACCGCCTTGTAAATCTACGAGTAAATTGTGTTTAATTGATTGGCCAGAACAGTTTGTCAGTCTCCACCCATTCGATCATTGACATGCTTGATTGACAGGGATATCCACGTGCTGATTTCTCATTCCTTTGTCGGAACAAAATGACGTCACACAATCGTCATACCGCTAACCGTCTGGGGGGAAGTTTAAAACATCAAACAAAGCCCCGAAGCCGCGCGCCGAACACCTGTTATTGAACAGTTTCGGAAAATAGAAATAGACTCATTCCCATACAGTACTTAAAAGGGAACAGTTGTTGAAATTTCGGGCTGCGCATGTTAAGTTAAGATTAATTTGGTCATGGATTAATTGAACCATTAATTGGATTATTTTATCGACAAGGTATTACTTTTACATTTCATTCGAGGAGACAATTAGCTTTCTAAACATTGTTGTTTGGCGACCGCAATGTTTTAAATGAAGAAGGAATATTTCGTAGATGCTTTAAAGGAATATTTGTGGTTTAGGGAATGACTGCGCGGATGAACATTTTAAAAAAAATCGCATTTCGCAAATTGATCTCTGTCTCCGAATTTTGGGTGAGAATGAAAATTTCAAAGAAGAAAAATCAATGGACCTTTCCGACGTGTCAGTCAACCCGTAACTATTGACCAATCAAATTAATCGAATACGGGATAACCACGCCCACCGGATATCGACGATGACGTTGTCCCACATTCAAAACAAAACGTGTGAAACGAAGGACAACTGCTGTTACGCTCTTTTCTTATTTTTACCTTCGTTCTTTTCAAAACTGATGAAATATTCGAACAGAATCAATCATGCAATGTTTATTTTACTACCGAGCCGAATGCTAACCGGCGATAGTGTGTCATTGTTGGATTAAACTGATGAATCATGCACCGGGACCCGCGATTTGACAGTTGAATGTTGTCATGGACAGAATAAAAAAAAAACAAACATAGCTGTTCGTTTTACGGTATGAAACTTGTTATTCGGAGTTATGCAATTGTTTAATACTTCCCCAAACAATATCCCATTTTGGCTTTGTAATGGAAAAGCTTGAGAAAACACGACGATCGCCTGACATGTACACATGTAGGCCTATGTGTTTACTCATCGGACTTTACCCGATCGGGTAATGATGACATCCCGTCTCGTGTTTGTCTCTACATAAATTGAGTATTTGTCAACATCTATCTTGTCCTCTGCAATCAGTTTCAATTTACTGTTCCCACTAGCCAATGCATTTAATTAATTTTGAAAGAAATGATTGTGTAAAAAAAACATTATGAAAAAGAAGAAAAAGTTCCAAAGCAATGTCTTCTTTTCCCATAATGTTTCCATACACATTTATTGAATGATCATGCATTTAGAAAATTGATTCAACCATTTTCTATTGAAACCATGACATGGAAAGGGGGGGGGGGGGGGTAAAGACTCTGAGCCCCACATAGATCAGTCAATGAATGCACACACCAGCAGAAAACACAGCTAGGCATTGTGGCAGGATCAAAATCAGACATTGATCTCTATCACCAACAAAAGAAATTGTATTTATTGTAACAGATTAACTGTATATTTTATGTAGGTAACAGTGGTAGATCCAGGATTTCTGTGATGGGGGCTCAAACACAAATAGGGGGTTCCTTTTCCCATTATTGTCCAATTTTTGACTGATCTTCTGTATGAAAATGAAATAATCAGGCTACAGACAGGGGTTCGTTTGAAACCCGACAGGGGTTCGTTTGAACCCCCGAACCCGCTCTGGATCTGCCACTGGGTAATCTGTTAGATTTTTACAATTACTTCTGTTGAGGGCTGCTGGTAGGAATGAATAAACACAAACAAGATATAATGGTAACACATTTCTTATTTTTTTCTCTCTTTTTGATGAAAAACTCTTAATTTCTTTCAGTATGAATCAAAGCAATGGATGACAAGTACACATTACAGGTTCACAATACACAAACCATACTTTCAGGGCTTATTCGGGTGTGGTCGAAAACATTTGGCATTGGAATTTTCCACCGCCGAATGTTTTCGACCGCACCCGGATAGGCTCCAATACGTAACAACGCAGCTCGAAAAAGTCCTATGTTTTATGCATTTTAAAATGACCATATTACGGGTATTCTACCTTAATATTTTTTTTTGCAATTTGCAGGTTGAACTGTGAACCAGTGAATGGTACATGCTACACTAGGAAGGTACTTGGGATGACTGATTCAGCTACACAAACAGGGGGAAGAGTAAGTATTTATTATGCTTAATGACATTTTCATGATTTTGCCTATATTTTCAATGCAATATTTCTTACATTTTATGGAAATTATACCATTCAGCATACATTTTGTTGTAATACATTTCAAAATCCAAAATTAACTGGTACAAAATACATTGTTGTAAAAGGGTTAATAATTTACTTAATATATTTGTCATAAAATGTATGTTTGGCAAAATTAATACACGCAAGAAATAAATCCCAATTATTTTAAGTTTTGCAGAAGGAAATCCTGTGAACTGTAGCCGGGGGTGGGGGGGGGGGGGGGGGGTGAACCCATTACCAAACGGCAAAATTTTGGGCTGTTCCAAATTCAAAGGTGTTGCAAAGACAATTTCAAGTATTAAAATGTAATTTAAAAAAGATTGATCATTTTGGGTAGAAAACCTTTTGGGAAATGAGGAATTTGCTTGTCACAAGCAATTTCTTTATTTTCCACAATGGTTTCCAAAGCCATTATCCTGTAGGGAGTCAAAGGGAGTCAAAAGGAGTCACTGTGTGATTGTCTTTGAATGTTGATGCAACACTAACTAGTGTTAATTTTCATACCCATTTTTCATGTCATTTTCATGTATTTCTTCTTGTGTAATAAATTGATTACAATCTGAAAGCTGTCTTGCAATTTCACTGGTGCTCTTCAAATCCATTAGATGTAACTTGTATCCTTGAGGTTTCATGTTGGTTTTTTTGTCTGTAAATACATTTAAAAAATAAGCAAATACATGTAGTTCAAAACACAAATATTATCACCTTGTTAATCCTTTCCTAAACAAGACCTGTTTTTAACATGTCCCTAATATCAAAGATTTTTGGAAAACATTGATACAAAAGCAGGAAATGCTGATTAACCAGCAATTCTTCCTTTTGCATCAAGCTTTGCTGTGTTCTATACAGTGTACATACAAGTCCTATCTTCATAACAACCAATTTCTATGTCTGCAGCTCCTTTCAATTTGTTGCAAGCTAATTTTTTTCTGTTGTTTAGGAAGGGTTAACTAGATATATGATGAAAAACGTTTTTTGCAGGGACCTCAACTTAAGATTTCCTTTCACCACAAAATTGCACAAGATAAAGTCTGTGGTCAAAGATCAAGAACAGAAAATTACAGAACTTAAAAGATTAGATAGAGAAAAAACAAGATGTTGGAGTCAAAGATGATTTTTTTCCCTTATGTTATAGCTCATGATAAATGACCTGGCAGAGCAGCCCATGCTAATGGAATGAGATGCTCTGCCAAATCATTTATCGTGAGATATACTTAGATACATAATTTCATATACAAATTTACACTGTGATTGATGTGTATTTTTATGTGATGTACTGCCATAAAACATAGAGCTTTGCAACCAATACATTAATATTATTTTTGAAAATTTGTTGTTTTTCTTTGTGTTCATTTTCACCACCCCCCCCCCCCACCGCAAGATCTTAAATGTTACAGGCTTGAGAATACATTGACACAAAAGAAGAAAATGCTGATTATAATTCTCAGTATTTTCTTCTTTTGTTTCAATGTTATCTGGACTTTGCCATCTTCAGTACTGAAGGCTTAGTGCAAAATTGACCACCCTAAAATTTTAACACTTGGGCAACTGCTGATTAACATTCTCAGCATTTTCTTCTATTTTTTCAATTTTGTTTGGACTACACCAAGCACAATTCTGTTCTTTATCAAAATTTATTTTGCAATCTGCAGTATAAGCCGAGTCTTCTCTGATGCAAATTTGTACAATGGAGTGACTTAGCGGAATTTGCATGAGAGACGACTCGGATTATCTTCAGTAGTACAAATTTGACCACCATAGAATTGTAACATTTGGAAAAGTGTTAAAAAAACCCCAAACAACTCCCAAAAATACAGTCAGATATGACTCCTGCCCTTACCAAGGAAGATGAAGACCTGTGTAATATTTAGAGCAAAAGAGGAGTGGGTAAAGACATTCTAAAACTGTTATTTCAAATCCAAAACCTATGTTTTGGGTACTCATTTGAATAATCTTTTAGATTCCAATGAAGACCTGCAACATAGGGTTTGAAATAGAATAATGTTTGAAATATTGAACTTTGAAAACCACTGTTTAATGCTCTAATATTGGTGAGCTGGGTCAGAATAGCTCAGTCGGTAATTGTAAATATCCTAATCTTTCAATACAGGGGGCAGTGGGTTCGAACCATGGCTCGACCAAAATCCTATCTGACCAGAAAAAGTGGTGATGAAGGCATTCTAACTTTGAAATTTGGATTCTGAACCCTATGTTGTGGGTATTCAAATACTATTCATTTGAATCATCTTGACGAGATGTTTTCTATGAGTACCCACGACATAGGATTGGGTGAACAATCAAATAATGCATTATTGCATTTTAGGAAGCCGTCACTCCCTCTTATCTGTAGCTCTGTATCTGACATTTGTGATTTTGTCTGATACAAATGCATATGAATTACCAAAATGAGTAATCAGCTGGAGTTTTAGATAGGATGATGTGGTAGTACTGGTAAAAGAGAAGCAACAAGAACCATGGTTAGATCCCAGTTAAATAAATGCCCCATTTAACAAAATGATGCAATTGGATCTGAATGATGATTACCTGCATGCATCCAGCACATCAGGCCCGACTGTTTTTACCGATAAACATTGTCAAAAGAAGCGATGAATGTGTCCAAACATGATGAGGTGGCCAAACCTAAAATCAACAAGTCTAAGATTTAGTAACAGCTCATCAGATTAACCCTTTCTCAAATGACAAAATATTTTGAAAACAGATTCAATTTAAGACAATTTGGATCATAGATGTTAAAGATTAGATTTGTGTACAATACACAATAGCCAATAGCACAGAAAACATTAAGCCAAGAGAAGAAATGCTGGTTATGAGCATTTTCTTTATTACCCCCATGTTTGCTTGAAAGCAAATCTTAGTGGGGAGCCAAAACCATGTCTTGTTTGTGAAGAGTTAATCTGATCTGACAGGCTATTTAATAATATGATTTTCTTAAATAAGCAGATTAATTTATAGAACTCGTTCAAATTAAAGAATGCTGAAGTTGAGAATCCCGATTGCTATCGAGGAAAGGGCTAGAATGTTTGGTTATTCCCGTTACTAAAAATAGAATGGAATGTGATGGACATCGGTTAAATTCGGTCTCACTAAAAAGCGCCGTGTCTAGCGTGGAATAATAAATTAATGATTTAAAAAACATACGTGTACATGAACCGGTATATGTACTTACTCGACATGTGAAATAAATCTCCGTAAGCGGCTCGGGTGTTGATATTTCTCAATAAAGACGATGCGGCCCCTCGGACTTTCGCACTGATGCCAGTCTCCCGTATCCACTTTGAGTCGGCGCCATCCGCCTTTATTCGAATGTTTTGTCTATATCCATGTGTGAATTAATCCAATGTCATCTCTGCAACATTTCTACCGACAAAGATTTGCTTGTCAGTCAAAAATTACGGAGAAATATCTGCCGGAATGTTTAACAAGGAAATTTGTCGCGGCTTCACCGGAAGCCATTATATCGACAAAATGGGGGGTTTATTAGCAACAGTATCTAAGGGGCGGGGCTTATCTACAAATCTCGGAAAGGTGCATTGCCTCGTTGTAATTAATATATTCACCTGATTTGCAGTTTATTAGAGATATCAACATCGTTTTCTGATTATTTTCTTACACAAATTCTTGGGGTGTCGAATTTACCTGCAAGGTGTCGAATTTATACCACGATGGGTCTCATGATTTAACGGGAAAAAAGACGACAACGACAATCTCGTATTCGGGCGGCGTTTTTTGCAAATGAAAAAAATCAAGCCAACTTCCGTTTTGATAAATGTTTATTCTCCGGAATACTTTGCCACAACTTTTTTTGGCTCATTTCGTCTTAAGGTGTCGAAATTACCCGTCTTTACTCTATTCATGTAAATTTCTTCATTGTTCAATCACCAGAAAACCAGATAAAGAGGTTTTATCTTCTATCATGTATTGACAAACGAACTAACTGAGTAAAGAATGTCAAATTTTGTAATCATTGTTGTGTTTTCTGATCATGTCTGAAATGTTCCCTTCTCTAAATGGTTGGTTGAAAGTGTGATGTCTGACCTGGGTATGCATGATGTCTTGCAAATGAAAAAAGTGTCAGGCAAATAATAATGATAAAAATGATGATAATAATTTAGTCATTGAGAGAACGAAATATAGCAATTTTGGTCTTTCTGGATAGAAAACATTATGGGAAATAAAGAAATTGCTTGTCAGAATGTTTTTCCTTACCCTTTGTCTTGTATGGTGTCAAAAAGCGTCAGTGTGGGGTAACAGGTTAACCCTGTTAGAAGGAGTTTCATTCATTAGGCATTTGAGAATTAAAGGGGGAATAACACTTAACATCTTACAAATTTTCGAGAACTTCGTGCAAAAAAATAAATATATATTATGAAAATATGGCCTTTAAATTGCATCTATGCCAAATCTTAGCTTTCTATCTTGTGTATTGGCTAGGATGTTGACGGATTTAAAACCCCATATGTTCCATTATTGTAAATATTATCCCCGGGACAAAAAATCATGGGGTTTTAAATCCGTCGACATCTAAGCCAATACACAAGGTAGAAAGCTAAGATTTGGCATATATGCAATTTAAAGACCATATTTTAATAATATATATGTATTTTTTTGTACGAAGTTCTCGGAAAATTTGTAAGATGTTAAGTGTTATTCCCCCTTTAAATCTAGAAGATAATGTCGACATTGTATCCTTAATAAATAGATCAGATGTGTTGCAGACGACAATTCCGAGCAACTAAAATGTCAGATTTGCAGGTGTTTCTTCGTAGGAAACATTGTGGGAAATGAAGAAATTGCTTCTCCCAAGTGTTTTTCCCATTTACCATAATGCCTATATTTCGTGTGGCATAAAACTCTTTATATGGCAACGCTGCTTTTTTTAAAAAAAACTTTGTTTTTCTTTTTCAGTAGCATATTTCTATCTTTAAGGCACTCTCCTACCATTACATAGTGGTACAAGACAATGCTGCAATATTTAGGTTGCTGGGTTAGGTTACAATATTAAACTGAACATTGTTAATCCATTATATATACACATTTTGACCCCCCACAAGATAAAGGCTTTGGAAAACATTATGGCAAGCAATTTCTCCATTTTCCAAAATGTTTTCTTACCAGAAAGACATAAATGTAAACTTTCAATCGCTTGAAATTGTCGTCTGCAACATCTTTCATTTGGGAAAAATCTAAAATTTTGCTGTCTAGATATGGGTTAAACTATGGAATTTAGATAGTTAATTATCTTGAGAAAATAAATAATCTGATGAATGAATTATAAGCATTATACTGATAAGCCCCTTTTAATTGTATTAGTAAAATCACACAGGTATAAGCGATAGCCCAGAAGCGCCCTCTAGCAGAGTTCGTTATCTGTTATCTCTCCCATTTGGACTTTGACCTTATGACCCTGAACTTTGGATTTGACTTTTTTGTGACCATCTCCTGTTTTGGCAAGTTACTTTGTCTGCAGACAACTCTTGTTCTGTGTATGTAGCCATATCATACTTTATCTTTCAATCTGTAATGATCTCTTACCTAATCATTTAACCCTTTCCCAAACGGCAAATTTTAGGGTGTTCCTATTCAAAAACTGCCACAAATGACAAAATGAATGTTATTAAAGATAGGATTTGTGAAAAATATGACATAGAAAATATTGAGACAAAAGGAGAAACTGCTGGTTATCAGCAGTTTCTTATTTTGGCTCAATGTTTTCCCAAGCCTTTTAACATAGGGACGTCAAAAACAGGTCTTGTTTGGGAAAGGGTTAACCCATTAGCGCACAATTACTCTTTTTGACTCCCTATAAGATGATGGCTTTGGAAAACGTTGTGGAAAATGAAGAAATTGCTTGTGACAAGCAATTTCTTCATTTCCCACAAAGTTTTCTACCCCAAAAGACCAAAACAATTTAAATTTCTTTCATATGAAATTGTCTTCTGCAACATCTTTGAGTTTCGAACATCCAAAATTTTGCTATTTGGTAAAGGGTTAAAATGAAGTAACAACAATATGGGTTTTAAAATTCTATGAATTAAGGGAGGTATGGTATTATTAAACATTTCAGGTCGTTGATGACAGAAGTTGACCTAGCTTCCTACATTTGGTCTGAGAGCCCTAATGATATAGCTGCAGCTCGTGCCTGGGGATCTGGGGCATCTAAACCATTGTTAGAGAGTGGAGGACTAATGATGAAGGCGAGGGCACTAACTCCTGTTGTTCAGAGGTAGGTCAGGCTGTTTATAAGGTGATTTGTGGCCCTAGTTACATGAACGCTGTGTATTGAAAAAGGACAGAAATAAAAAAAATCCTCTTGTAAATGCTGTCCATTAAAGCCAAATGTTTACATGTAATGCACCTTTGCCTAAGTTTGCCATGGTTATAGGTAGGTGGAATCTTGTTATATAGATTTTTAAATTTTTCTACTCCTTGGAAAATAGCCATTGGAACTTAAAGGTATTAGATACCATGCTATGGGTGTAATCAATGTGTTGTTAGACTTACTCTTGTTGGAGAAGAATAGCTAATCTACAACATCTGTTTGAAATTTGTGACCCATTGCGCTAAAAGGGACCTTAACAGATGTGTGAAAAATATCGACCCTAGTCAGTCTGCGCAGTCCGCGCAGCCAGACTAGGGCCGAAACTTTTCACTTTTATGCAATTGTCTAAATCTGGAATGTTTCCCCTGTCTTACTATATGTTCATTTTTTCGCATACGAGATCTGGTTGACCTGTGGTGAGTCTGACAAGTTTGTCAAAATTTGGATTTTTGGAGTTCGGATAAGGTCCCTTTTAGCTGACGGGTCAAATTTGTAAACATTGGTGATAAAGCAAACACTGTAAAACAGATACAAAGTTTTTAGTTACATCTACTTGTTTCTTCAAATATAAACACACTATTGATAATTTCAGCCTTTGCAAGCATTTTGATGAGAAGTTAAAGTTGATGAATGAAGACTGTCGGACATATTTATTCTCTGACATGGAGAACCTCACTGTTACCATGGATACAACACCGTTCAACAGATACGCTGACTCTGCTGGTCTAATGACATTCACACAGGAAACATGTGTAGCTGGAATCAAGGGGTGAATGCAGATTTATTTAATTTGATTAATATCTGTACAAAATATTGTAAGTAAGAGAAGAAAAACAGAAACTATTTTGAAAGATTGGAGGCATATTGTTGAACCATTGTTTGTCTTTTAGTCTGAACAGAACTTAACATGACAGATAACATTTTAGGAGCATTTGTGCTTCACAATCACATCTTGCTGAAATGTCAAGTGCATAATCATCATTAAAAATCTTAAGTGGACTATTTCAGGATAATTCAGTTTCTGACAGATCTCAGTAATGAATGTAGAGAGGCGGTTAAAGAAGCTGTAGAAAGGTGCCATAAAACTGGAAATAAGTAAGTTGGAATTGCTTAAATAGACGATTTAACCTACAGCGACATAAATTTACGTCACATTATGATATTTATATATACCATACAAAACGTCTTTTTCCGTCGCCACAGCAATAGATTAGTATAGAACACTGGTATACCCCATGGCTGTATGATGGGTATATTCATCTCTTACTCTGAATGATTTTAAAAAGCTTCTCAGATCTAATGATCAATTAAGCCTTATCATGCTAAGCGCGACCACAGGTCGCGCTACCCTACCCCATTCGCCACCGCTAAGCGCGACTCTAGGTCGCGCTACAGGGGTTCCCTAGATATGAGCCTCGTATTCACAAACTGATGACGTTTTATGCAAGTTTTGAGCTATATTTAGTAGGACACTCAGTGAAGGTCAATTCTAAAAAAATATCAGCCAACCAAAAGCCTTAGACGTCATAATGATGCACTGAATATTCAAAAGTGAAATTGGGAAAACCCTAATCCAAAATGGGGGCCCTCAGAAGGCGAACATGTTGATGATGTTTTGCGTGAATTTTTTATGATAGTGGCTTTTAAGTGGAAAGTGACTTTAGTAGTGATGGTTAGAAATATATTTGGAACAAAATATCGTAGATTTGGACTTTGTGTGTTAAATACCGATGGAATAATCGCCCCGATAGCAGAACGTACCAACTGTCACTTTTAGTGGGTTGGGCTTGATTGACAACAGATTTGTTATGATGCAATTTAAGTGGGTCAAAGTAAACCAACAACATGGAATTCTCAATGATCCTACACCGTATGTAGTCTTCTTTCAAAAACATAGGGTTTATAGGGCTAAAATGCCTCATAAATTCAATTTATAGTGTCGGAATAGGTGCACCCCATTTATACGCTGTGCACAGTGAATTAATTCAGCGGTACGGAGGTGTACTAGTCAAAATTAATTCAGCATGATAAGGGTTAAGAAATATATTTAGCTTGCCCGTGTAATAATTTATCTCTTCTCATGTTCCATTACAAAGAAAAGATTGGAGAATATTCTGTCAGTTTTGTCCCTCTTTTGTGTCTGTTTCCAATATTCTTATTTTCAACAAACAAGCCTGTCAATCTGCCATATACTTACAAGAAATTTTATTTGAATGTTTATTGTGCAGGTTGTTGTTGATTGGTCGGTTATGTTCGGGCCTGTGTGATCTAACACCACATTTACAACAGAGTATGCTGGGCAGTGACCAGATAAAACAAGATAGGTACAGTATACAACTATAGATGGATGGCATTCTTTGTTACAAAGCTGTAGATAGGATATTGCTATAGTACCATGTACATTTAGCTATAGGCTCACTAATTTCTCCTTAATTATGAGGGAAACCCCTTTATAGTATTTATTTAACATCTTTCTGAAATAACTTAAGTGGGTAATTTCAGCATAGGCTTTATTACCTGTACTATTTTATTCTTCAGCAAAACGTCTTCATTTATTGAATTGTCACTAAACTGATAGATTTTGTAAAGGGTAGTAGAACTTTGGACTTTAAAAAAACAAACAAAAATGATATCATTTGCAGAGCTTCAGATTTATTTGAAGATTGGTGGGTCGAAATGACCCATGACAGGGAAATTGATGGGTCATTTTTGGTAATGATGGGCCATAGCAATGAAAATAAACATAGTGATATAAAAAATTTGTAAAAGCTTGGGCCACTTGGCCCCTGGAGTTGAAAAGTGATGGGCCATATTTGCAAATAGTGTGTCAAATGGCCCGGGCCCACTGTCAATCTGAAGCTCTGCATTAATTTTGTTGTATATACTTCTTCATATGTGCATTATTACAGAATGAAGAGGTCTGTATCTGGTAGATTGTCTACTAAAGGAGAGATAAACATAGTGTGGGAGGAATCCAAAACATCCATCGTACAGTTCCAGTTTCTTGTATATAGGTGAGTTGGGTGTATTATTTAATTGAACTGTTTAGGTGAGCCACCCCTATTGTAAAGTAAAAAAGTAAAGGTGGTTTATAGTCTCAAATCTACCAACTAGGTTCATATTCGAGGGTCTTTCCACTTTACTTTACTTTCAATGCGGCTTTTTACAATGGGCGCCTCTGGCAGCCACAGCACTTTGGATTTCAATTCTCCCATGTACCCATTTATACACCTGGGTGAAGAGGAGCAATATGGGATAATTCTTTTCCCCAGAAGAATTCCCTTGGCACTGATGGGATTCAAACCCAGGACCTTTCGATCCTGAAGCCCACATCCTACCTCTAGACCATGGCGCCCCATATAATGAGATTCGCGCGAAGTTGGAATTTGATCTCGTACACATTTGTAATGTATCTGCTATATATGGACATGATATGAGATAGTAAAAGTCACAGTTTTGCACCGCCAAATGTTTTAACCCATTAACACACAGTGATGCCTTTTGACTCCCTCACAAGCAAAGGCTTGGAAAAACATTGTGGAAAATGAAGAAATTGCTTGTGTCAAGCAATTTCTCCATTTACCACAATGTTTTCTACCCCAAAATGGAGAGATTTTTAAAATTTCAGCAACTTCAAATTGTTGTCTGCAACACCTTTCATATTGGAACAGTCCAAAATTTGTCGTTTGGTAATGGGTAAATGTCACTTGAAAAATCATGTCACTTGAATCTCATTAGGGGTGGGCTACCTTAATAAAGCTGTTGGTTATACCATTACCAAATAACAAAAGCTTACGCTAATTCATATAAATGGATATTTTTAAAAGTTAAAAACATGTGGCTTGTCAACTAAAAGGGACTTTATGGGAAGCATGACAGGGTTCTCCCCACAATAATTTGAAGCTGTAGTGGCAAATTATATGCTTAAAATGCATTGTATTCATGGAAATAATTATGAGTAAAAACATAATGGGAAAAGAAGAAATTGCTCAATTTGAGCAATTTCTTCTTTTCCCATAATGTTTTTTATACAGAGTTATTAAATCTAATCATATAAGAATGCATTATTTATCACTTATTGGCATGAAATGCCTAAAATGACCCTATTTGCTGACGATTTTGGGGAAATTAAGCTGTAGAGTAGTTTTGAAACTGTAGTGGCTTTACACTGATTTACATGAAGCTGTAGTGGGGCCGATACAGCTTATTGGGCTGGGGAGAACACTGCATGAACAGTATCGAAGTAACTCCTTCTCTAAATTAGTCTGGGATATAATGACATATTCTTAATAAGAGAGCGACACGCAAAAGCATATTTTAATAAGTAACTATGTTTATTTCACAGAGTCTGGGTAGATCACATAGTGGAGATTGCTGGTAAAAGATTTTCTGCAGCTGTGAATTCTGAGAACCCTTGTGATCTGATTAAGATATGTGATGTAAGTAGATGTTGGGACTTCATATGACCTGTTTAGACTATTCCAAATAAGTTTTAACATCCCTTATATGGATTGTCTTGGAAAACATTTCGGTTAAAATAAAAATTCTGCTTTTTTCTCTTTCACAAACTATTTTATAAATTATCTGGAAAGTTATGCTAAATTGTTCAATGAAATCAACTGGTGTTATAAATGAGGGGGGGGGGGGGGGGGGGGCATCTAGAAAAAGGTCCCCTAAAACATTTGAGCCAGGATCTGGAAAAACGTCCCTTATAGCATTTAAGACAGCCAGATTTCAAGATCATGCTGTGTCTAGATGTGGTCTAGCCAGCATCAGTGTTACTCTCAAATGGTTGCTACTGACCATGTGCTAGGTATTGGAGAACAGCATGGTTCCTGGTCAGACTGTGTGTATACGCAGGCTGATCTGGAACCATGTTGTTCTCAAATGCTATAAGGGACATTTTTCCATATCCTGGCTCATTTGTGACTACCATGTTTCAAGATCATCTTGTACCAAAGTGTAATCTGACCAATATACATACTGATCGCTCTGTTGCTACTGTTCATGAAGCAGCTATTACAGATTAGCATGGATCTTGATCAGACTGTTTGTATGCACATGTTGTTTTCAAAAGCCAGGAATATTTTTTCCTGATCCTTACTGAAATGTAGAATAAATGGTTGACCCATCATACTAAAAGGGACCTTATTGGAATTATGAAAACCATCTACCCTAGTCAGTCTGCCCAATACACACAGACAGACTAGGGCCGATGCTTTTCACTATAATGTCATTTTATTAACCCTTTCCCAAACGACAAAATTTGAGGGTGATCCACTTCAAAAACTGCCACAAATGACAAAATGGATGTTATTAAAGATAGGATTTGTGTAAAATATGGTACAGAAAATATTGAGACAAAAGGAGAAACTGCTGGTTATCAGCAGTTTCTTCTTTTGTTTCAATGTTTTCCCAAACATATTCTATTAATGACGTCAAAACCAGGTCTTGTTTGGGAAAGGGTTAACCTAGAACGTTTTCCATATCTTACTATATTTTCACTTTCCAAATACAGCATCTGGTTAACTTCTGCCAAGTTTGATGATATTGTCAGAATTTGGACTTTTGGACTTCTGACAAGGTCCCTTTTAACTTGATGGATCACATATATTTGTGTGATTTAAACCTTTCTAACACATTGACGCTTTTGGACGCCCCACAGAATAAAGGCTTTGGAGAACATTGTGGAAAATGAAGAAATTGCTTGTGACAAGCAATTTCTTCATTTCCCACAATGTTTCACCAAGAAAGACCAAAAAATGTTTAATTTTGTTCAATGGAAATTGTTGTCTGCAAACACGAATGAGTTTGGACTAGGCTAAAATTTTATCGTTTGGTAATGGGTTAATCTTATTCCCCTGTATATCGTGTACATTCAGAGATGGGATGAGGTTTCTATAGAAGAAGAAACAGAGGATGGTAAAAAGATCACATCCAAAATATCGGTACCAATGCAGGTAATGATACCAAAGGCTTTGTTCCTACAAGAATCCATTGACATTTCTTTTTAAAAGACAAAATGCCATATTTTGATTTTATTAATTAGCTCCACTGGCCTTTCAGGCCAGCGGGCTATTGTCAAGGCGTTGTGTCCGTCATGCGTCCGTCCGGTCGTCAACTTTTTCTGACAAAATCTTCTTCTCAGAAACTACTGGATGGATTTCAATCAAACTTTACAGGAATGATCCTTGGGTGACCCTCTCTCAGATTCCTGCCAGGAAATAATTCTGATTAAACAATAAAGTTTGGAATTATCTGTCCTTGGATATCAAAATGGCCATTTTGGCTTTATTTTACTCTAGCAACAACAAATATTGACTAATTAATAGATAACTTGGACAGAATATTGGTGACTGGTAGATCTTGCATGAGTGTATATTTCAGCTTGATCGGAATTTTGCTGCCTGAGTTATGAGCTCATTTATATGGCATAAACTCAGCTAGGTAATGAGTTAAGTGTGAAATGGGTGGAAGGGTTACTGGTTGCAGTATATTCATCTCTTAGAGGTTATTAAGGGGTGTATTTGGGAAGTGTAGAGAAGGTCCCGAAAGGGTATTAACTAAACAACAGAGTGGACCACAGTGAATGCTATTATTGTGTGGTTTGAAGCTTTGTTTGTCACTATCATGAAAATGTGATACAAGTTAACCCATTATTGTCCGTAAATATTGACCTGAACCCGATGAATATGTAATGAGTAATGGTGACACGGAATAATCAATACTCGCCAGCAAGCATACACTGTCAAACATAGTCGATTGTTTCCATAAGCATTGTGACTTCGTATTTTGCACGTGCTTTTCGTGTCAATATATGTTATAGAGTGATTATTCCGCATCACAATTGCTCATTGCATATTCAACAGGTTCAGGTCAATATTTACGGACAATACCAGAGGGCAAAATTTTAGGCTAGTCTAAATTCTAAGACCTTGCCGACAATAATTTCAGGTTAATGGAATTTCACATTTTTTGGTCTTTTGGGGTAGAAAACATTGTGGAAAATGAAGAAATTGATTGTCACATGCAATTTCTTCATTTTCCACATTGTTCTCAAAGCTGTTATCTTGAGGGGCGACAAAAAGTGTCTTTGTGTGGAAATGGGTTAAACTAGCTATAGATGAAAAACACTTTAATCATGCTAATTAAAGTTTCGATTGTTCATTGAGCAATTTTATGGACTATGTATCTGTTTACATTGCCAAAATCATCCCAAGCTGGAATTTACACCCCTTTCTTTTAACTTCTTCTTGCTCTAAGAACCACATGTATTGAACAAGATAATCAAAACTTGGGATTAAATATTGAAAGAATCTCAGGCATGTGGAGTGATTCAAGACCTTCAAGTCTTCTAGTTTTATTGATCGTTTTCATGATTATAAATGATAATAGTGATGTCCCTACTAGTAGCAATAGTTTTGGTGAAAATATGGAGACAAAAGAAGAATTTTTAAAAATACTTGTAATCAGGAAGTCTCCACATCTACACAACTTCTATCATTATTAACCCTTTCCCAAAAGACAAAATTTTAGGGTGATCCACTTCAAAAACTCCACAAATGACAAAATGGGTTTTATTAAAGAAAGGATTTGAGTAAAATATGGCACAGAAAATATTGAGACAAAAGGAGAAACTGCTGGTTATCAGCAGTTTCTTCCTTTGTTTCAATGTTTTCCCAAGCCTTTTCTATTAGGAACGTGAAAACCAGGTCTTGTTTGGGGAAAGGGTTAATGGTTATTTTGTCTTCAGCAATAGGTTTCAAATTAGACCAGTTGAAGTTTTGGTTGTATAGAAAAAGTTTAAGGAATACGACCCATCATTAGCTCTAAATGATTCGTGTTATGTCGGCTGTTCCCGCAATAACGGAAATAATCGAGCATGTTCGGATTTACGGAGATTTTTTAAAACATTTTTTGTAAAGAGACTTCTACATTAGATTTGAATTTGTACGAACAGTTTCTACAACGAATCCCAGCCGATGAATTAATAAAAACGTCAAATGAAACAACAAAAGACGAAAAAATCAAAATATTTTGGCATTTAGAATGACCTCCCTTTGCAACAGCAACAACTTAAGCGCACCCAGTGATCTCCCCTGAATCCGAATTACGTACCTCTGACGTAATATATGTCACTGTTTGGAGGTTGATTCGCACCATAAATATTTCGTTCCATAACTGGTCACTTTGTTTACCGTAATTTGGGCTTTTTCTTTGGGAAAAGGTAAGCTTGAACTTTGCCATTTCTTTCTGTTTAACCCTTTCCCAAACAACTAGACACAAGATAAGACCTACTTATGCTTTCTCTACGCTAGGTTTGCGTGAAAAAAGAAACCAATGAGAGAAAAGAAGCAAATACTGATACAAGCAGTTGTATTCATTTTCTCTGTAGAATTTCTATTTGATTAGATCTATATATTTTTGTGTTTCTGTCTCGTCTTTTCCATCTCTTTAGCTACTAATCAGGCAGCAAACATGGTTCAAACATGACATCAGAAAACTGATATTCAAAAGTTGCTAGTTCACCTAACCCTTTCCCAAACAAGACCTAGTTTTGGCAGAGACCTATCTTTCTACAACATTCCTGGCTTTATTTTTTTTCAAAATGTTTCTTGTGATGATAATACCGTCCTAAACTCACACTCAGACACACAAATTTCTGGGGCATTTTAACAATTTTCGACATAGACATGTTTGGCTAACGACTTACATGCAGATATTATGTACTTGTAACATTTTTATTCCTACCATTGTTAAAGTATTGAAACTTTGCACACATGCTTGTGGTCAGACATGTATACATTCCTTATTAAGGACAGATCCTCCAGTTGTTACTGCGCAACTTACTGCGCATATCCAAAATAACGAAATAAAGCTGTTTAAGTAATTTGCCTTTTCAGCAAATGTTTTTTTTTTTACATTTAGTTAATGATTGGGTGAAAATGACAAGACCCTTTTCGGTTATTTCAATTTTCTCTGTTTGGCCAATTAAAGTGTAATAGTACTCGGATGGTACATTTCGCTTTCTGTTACGCGTTCAACATGTCGCGTTAGCGATAGGAAACGGAGCAACAAAAGCAAAGTGAGCTTTATGAGCTAGTCCGCTTCAGATGGACACAAAAGATGACACTTTTTATTATCTAAAGCTGGTAATAAGGAAGTAAATGGATAAAAGTAGTGAAACAATTTCGGAAGGAGCTGCAAAAAGTAAATCAAATTTTACTTATAACTAAGAAAAACGCTTGGTTTGATATATTTTTCTTTTTTTGTTTTTGTAGGTATGACCAAGCACTATGTCTATACCAAAAAAGAAAAAATTCTTACCGCTGGATTTTTTTTATTATTAAAAACGTTGCGAAAAAAGAGCAATTTCAGCTACTTTTGAAAGAATGTTTTACTAAAAATTTCAAAACCATCACTTAATTTTCCCAAATTGATACTAATTTAGACAGAATAAAACATATTGAACACAATAAAGACTTATTTATGTAATCCTTGTCATTTCGAACACCTTTTTTGTGGGTATATAAGTGACACCTCATTTTGCAATTTTAGACAAGAGTAGTCTCCCTTGAAATCCAATAACTTTTTAATTCGCTTGGTGACCTATAGTTTTTAAGTCACTTTTTTACTTCTCATATATTTAAATATCAGTACAGAAAAAATAAAAAAAATCTTACCGTAGGAAATAAATGGAGGATCTGTCCTTAAGGATAAAGACTGGGTAAAGATTCATTACCCTTTCAAATTTCTATTTGGGTAGACTTTTTATTCTTTTCATCCTATAAAATTTCACAATCGAACACTTTTTCGTTGAGCTATCCTGTCCACTGACAACTCTTGTTTTATAAACATTTTTGTTTACATATATGTTTTTTTTTAATAGTAACATTTACTATTATATAAATATTCCAAAGAAACAATAAAAAACCTGTAAAATTCGTATTGAACAATTTATTCAAGTATAATGAACAAAGAGTGCCATTTTCCTTAAGAAATTGGGCGGTGGTGAAAAAGGGGGTGTATTAGTCAAAGTGATTTTTTTAAATTTGTGTACGGCGAAACTGTTTAATTTTTACTTTATTTGAAAGAATATACACATAGGAAAATTATGATCTTCCTTTTGTGCCATGCATTTTGATATATCATTGACATTAATGTTATTTAAAATTGACTATTGTTTCAGATTCGTCCGAAAAGCCTGTCGAAAGTATGGTAGCCATGTATTACAAAAACAAAAAAAATATTTTGTTGCTGGTTATTATTTATTTACTTGTTAGTCCATTGTTGGGATAATATAAGCTATTGATTAGATGCAAACACTTGTGTTTATTGCTTTTAATCATGCAGTTTTTGTGTTTAAAGCTCACTTGGGGTCTTTGGCATTTCATGATTTTGTTTGACCCTGCTGCAAGATATGAAATTATCAAAATTTCACTAACGAAACGATCAAAGTTGATAAAAATTGGCAATTAGATGCGGGATACCATGCTGATTTTAAATATATATAGTTACTTATTTATCTTTATGATTCTATTGATGGGTCGTATACCTTAATTCTATATAACAGTCCATCTCTGTACATTACAGGCTTCATCCTACTTGCTGTCACTTCTATATGGATTATGTAATGACCTTAACTATATTGGTGGTCATTCTGTACAGAGGTAAGATATGATTAACTCTTTCCCACAAAAAGATCTGGGCCTATATTCAATAACAAATTTTAATTGATTGTCTAAATCCAAAATACATTACAAGCCATCTGATTGGACGAAACATGTCTCGGCCAATCAGATGGTTTCTTGTCTAAAGCTAAAGGTTAACTTGGAATTTGATTGGTTGGTGAATACAATCCCTGGTTTTGACGTTATATCGAAAATAGGCTTGGGAAAAACATTGTAACAAAAGAAGAAAATATTGATAAGCAGCAATTTTTATGCCCATGTATCTAAAGATCGGGAGCATATTGTTATCCCCCGCCGAAAAAAATTTTCGGGGGGGATATTGTTTTTGCCATGTCCGTCCGTCCGTCTGTCCATCCGTCCGACATTCGTTTCCGCGCTATTTCTTGAAAACTATGGACCGGATTTCGATGAAACTTGGCACACAGCTTCACTACAAAGAGGACATGTGCATATCGTCGGGGTTACCCGGTTCGACTATTGAATTCAGAGTTACTGCCCCTGACTGTTTAAGCCATATACATACAGAGTGATATTGGTTTCTGCGCTATTTCTTGAAAACTGTAGACCGGATTTCGATGAAACTTGGCACACAGCTTCACTACAAAGAGGACATGCGCATATCGTTGTGGTTACCCGGTTCGACCGCCGAATATAGAGTTACTGCCCCTGACTGTTTTAGCCATATACATACAGAGTGATATTCGTTTCCGCGCTATTTCTTGAAAACTATAAACCGGATTTCAATGAAACTTGGCACACAGCTTTACTACAATGAGGACATGCGCATATCGTCGGGGTTACCTGGTTCGACCGTCGAATTTAGAGTTATATACTGCCCCTGACTTTTAAAGCCATATACATACAGAGTGATATTCGTTTCCGCGCTATTTCTTGAAAACTATAGACCGGATTTTAATGAAACTTGGTACACAGCTTCACTACAAAGTGGACATGCGCATATCGTCGGGGTTACCCAGTTCGACCGCCGAATTTTGAGTTACTGCCCCTTACTGTTTAAGCCATATACATACAGAGTGATATTAGTTTCGGCGCTATTTCTTGAAAACTATAGACCCGATTTCAATGAAACTTGGCACACAACTTCACTACAAAGAGGACATGCGCATATCGTTGGGGTTACCCGGTTCAACCATCGAATTTAGAGTCACTGCCCCTGACTGTTTAAGCCATATACATACAGAGTGATATTGGTTTCTGCGCTATTTCTTGAAAACTATAAACCGGATTTTAATGAAAATTGGCACACAGCTTTACTACAAAGAGGACATGCGCATATCGTCGGGGTTACCCGGTTCGATCATTGAGTTTAGAGTTACTGCCCCTGACTGTTTAAGCCATATACATACAGAGTGATATTGGTTTCCGCGCTATTTCTTGAAAACTGTAGACCGGATTTCGATGAAACTTGGCACACAGCTTCACTACAAAGAGGACATGCGCATATCGTTGTGGTTACCCGGTTCGACCGCCGAATATAGAGTTACTGCCCCTGACTGTTTTAGCCATATACATACAGAGTGATATTCGTTTCCGCGCTATTTCTTGAAAACTATAAACCGGATTTCAATGAAACTTGGCACATAGCTTTACTACAATGAGGACATGCGCATATGGTCGGGGTTACCTGGTTCGACCGTCGAATTTAGAGTTATATACTGCCCCTGACTGTTAAAGCCATATACATACAGAGTGATATTCGTTTCCGCGCTATTTCTTGAAAGCTATAGACCGGATTTTAATGAAACTTGGTACACAGCTTCACTACAAAGTGGACATGCGCATATCGTTGGGGTTACCCAGTTCGACCGCCGAATTTTGAGTTACTGCCCCTTACTGTTTAAGCCATATAAATACAGAGTGATATTAGTTTCGGCGCTATTTCTTGAAAACTATAGACCCGATTTCAATGAAACTTGGCACACAACTTCACTACAAAGAGGACATGCGCATATTGTCGGGGTTACCCGGTTCAACCATCGAATTTAGAGTCACTGCCCCTGACTGTTTAAGCCATATACATACAGAGTGATATTGGTTTCTGCGCTATTTCTTGAAAACTATAAACCGGATTTTAATGAAATTTGGCACACAGCTTTACTACAAAGAGGACATGCACATATCGTCGGGGTTACCCGGTTCAACCGTCGAATTTAGAGTTACTGCCCCTGACTGTTTAAGCCATATACATACAGAGTGATATTGGTTTCCGCGCTATTTCTTGAAAACTGTAGACCGGATTTTGATGAAACTTAGCACACAACTTCACTACAAAGAGGACATGCGCATATCGTTGTGGTTACTCGGGTCGACCGCCGAATATAGAGTTACTGCCCCTGACTGTTTTAGCCATATACATACAGAGTGATATTCGTTTCCGCGCTATTTCTTGAAAACTATAAACCGGATTTCAATGAAACTTGGCACACAGCTTTACTACAATGAGGACATACGCATATCGTCGGGGTTACCTGGTTCAACCGTCGAATTTTGAGTTATATACTGCCCCTGACTGTTTAAGCCATATACATACAGAGTGATATTCGTTTCCGCGCTATTTCTTGAAAACTATAGACCGGATTTTAATGAAACTTGGCACACAGCTTCACTACAAAGAGGACATGCGCATATCGTTGTGGTTACCCGGTTCGACCGCCGAATATAGAGTCACTGCCCCTGACTGTTTTAGCCATATACATACAGAGTGATATTCGTTTCTGCGCTATTTCTTGAAAACTATAAACCGGATTTCAATGAAACTTGGCACACAGCTTTACTACAATAAGGACATGCACGTATCGTCGGGGTTACCTGGTTCGACCATCGAATTTAGAGTTATATACTGCCCCTGACTGTTTAAGCCATATACATACAGAGTGATATTCGTTTCCGCGCTATTTCTTGAAAACTATAGACCGGATTTTAATGAAACTTGGTACACAGCTTTACTACAAAGTGGACATGCGCATATCGTCGGGGTTACCCAGATCGACCGCCGAATTTAGAGTTACTGCCCCTTACTGTTTAAGCCATATACATACAGAGTGATATTAGTTTCGGTGCTATTTCTTGAAAACTATAGACCCGATTTCAATGAAACTTGGCACACAACTTCACTACAAAGAGGACATGCGCATATCGTCGGGGTTACCCGGTTCAACCATCGAATTTAGAGTCACTGCCCCTGACTGTTTAAGCCATATACATACAGAGTGATATTGGTTTCCACGCTATTTCTTGAAAACTATAAACCGGATTTTAATGAAACTTGGCACACAGCTTTACTACAAAGAGGACATGCACATATCGTCGGGGTTACCCGGTTCGACCATCGAATTTAGAGTTACTGCCCCTGACTGTTTAAGCCATATACATACAGAGTGATATTCGTTTCCGCGCTATTTCTTGAAAACTGTAGACCGGATTTCGTTGAAACTTGGCACACAACTTCACTACAAAGAGGACATGAGCATATCGTTGTGGTTACCCGGTTCGACCACCGAATATAGAGTTACTGCCCCTGACTGTTTTAGCCATATACATACAGAGTGATATTCGTTTCCGCGCTATTTCTTGAAAACTATAAACCGGATTTCAATGAAACTTGGCACACAGCTTTACTACAATGAGGACATGCGCATATTGTCGGGGTTATCTGGTTCGACCATCGAATTTTGAGTTATATACTGCCGCTGACTGTTTAAGCCATATACATACAGAGTGATATTCGTTTCCGCGCTATTTCTTGAAAACTATAGACCGGATTTTAATGAAACTTGGTACACAGCTTCACTACAAAGTGGACATGTGCATATCGTCGGGGTTACCCAGTTCGACCGCCGAATTTAGAGTTACTGTCCCTGACTGTTTAAGCCATATACATACAGAGTGATATTAGTTTCGGTGCAATTTCTTGAAAACTATAGACCCGATTTCAATGAAACTTGGCACACAACTTCACTACAAAGAGGACATGCGCATATCGCCGGGGTTACCCGGTTCAACCATCGAATTTAGAGTCCCTGACTGTTTAAGCCATATACATACAGAGTGATATTGGTTTCCGCGCTATTTCTTGAAAACTATAAACCGGATTTTAATGAAACTTGGCACACAGCTTTACTACAAAGAGGACATGCACATATCGTCGGGGTTACCCGGTTCAACCGTTGAATTTAGAGTTACTGCCCCTGACTGTTTAAGCCATATACATACAGAGTGATATTCGTTCTGTTGAAGCCATATACATACAGGGTGATATTCGTTCTGTTGAAGCCATATACATGCAGAGTTAAATTCGTTTCCGCGCTACTTTATTGACAATGAAAATATGTTCGGCGGGGGATATCAATTCACCGAATTTGCTTGTTTTACTTGTGTCCGTCTGTCTGCGTACATCCTTCTGTCAATCTCAGATTTTGCTTATTTTTGATGTACTAACTTTACGAAACTATCTCTACAACCTTTATTTTTGTATGAATTGACATGATATTTTGTGAACATGGTCCTATATGATGTAACTAAATTTGTGTAAAATTTTGGTTAAATCCATTGCATAGAACCAAAGTTATTTGACCTTGACCCACCCACTTTGTTAGCCATTATCTCAAAAAAAGCCCCCATCAGATTTTTTACACATACAAATTAAATAATTATTTAACCATATCAATTCACAAAATTTAATGAAAATCTATTTTTGAACCCTTGTTGCAACCCATCCTTTGAGAATTTTGTTGGACTAACCACAGGTCAACCAGATTCCGTATGCGAAAAATGAACATTTAGTAAAATAGGGAAAACATTCCGGATTTAGAAAATTACGTAAAAGTGAAAAGTGTCTGCCCTAGTCTGGCTGCGCGGACTGCGCAGACTGACTAAGGGTCAATATTTTTCACGCTTCCTGTAGGGTCCCTTTTAGCTTGACGGGTCACATTTTAGAAAAATAGCCATTTAGGGGGGCATTCATGTTTCACAAACACATCTTGTTTCCTTTTTGCTTCAATTCTTTCAGTGCTATCCTATACACTAACTCTCTCTTCATCAGCATGCATTTTGATAAACAATCCCATTATAATTGATGTCATCTTGTAAACCATTGTTTTTGGGGAAAATGTCAAGTTTCACCTTATTTCCAGGCGTGTATTAGAGCATCTTGTATACAATATGTCAGACAAGCTAGCATATGTGTACAAACAATTGTTATCTACACACAAGTCTAACACAGGCACTACACATATACTGAATCAACATAGAGCCATACAGACTCTGTTTGATGTCAAGTTTTTGTTGCTCATCATTCCTAGGAAAGATGATACAAAGGTAGGAACAGAAAATTTGAAAAAAAAAAGTTTTAAAAGTATTTTGTCACAAATAGCTTTGTTAACAAAATTTAATATTCATACAGAATGGTTTTACTCAGAACTGAAATGTTTTCAATCTTTTTCTGTCTTTCTCAAATTCAATATAACAAATTCTGTCTCTTTTTAAGCTACATAATGACAATGTTTGAAATGTTTGCATTTATAAGGAGATTCTGGGTAAGATTTTTTACTGTTTTAATAATACTTTGAAGAAGATTTCTGTCACTGTTGTCCAGAACACTTGCTAAATATAAACCTTAACCCTTTACCAGAAAGCAAAATTTGGGCTGTTCCAATTTGAAAGGTGTTGCAGACAACAATTTCAAGTTGATGAATTTAAAAAAAATCTTTCCATTTTGGGTTAGAAAACATTGTGAAAAATGTAGAAATTACTTGTCACAAGCAATTTCTTCATTTTCCACAATGTTTTCCCATACCTTTCCTTGTTGGGAAGTCAAAAGGTATCACTGGTGCAGTAATGGCTCAATTCTTAAAGATCCAATATGATTTTTATTGCAGGAAAGTAAGAAATACCAGACAGAGATCAACAAGATAATCAGTGACCTTGAAGAGATGATTGACCCATTTGACCTTGATGTTTTCTTCCCTTATATACAGTCTAACTTGTCTAAACTGGCACAAAGGAGCTCTGTAAGTATAGTAATAAAATAATGACCTTGAATGAGTGACCTTGAGTGTGTGACCTTGATTGAGTAACCTTGAATGAATGACCTTGAGAATGTGACCTTGATTGATTTACCTTTGGGAATGAAAAATGTCTTTCTTACTTCTTTCCATGAAGCATTGCATTGATGCTTTCACATGAGTCATGGTATTAGAATATTGCCTTTATATTATTGAGTCTAAAATGGATTCTGATCAGTTTGCATGTACACACAGTCTGATCAAGATCCATAATAACATCAAATGTGAATATTGCAGGTTTTACTTGGAGGGTTAACAAGTATAGACAAGTCAAGTTTCTACAGTATGGTATCACGACCATCGACGTCAACACAACAAGAGCAACATAATGTTTTATTGTTGTCTACATGTAATAGTAGATTCTCGCTGCTTCCCCTGAGTATAAAGCAGAGCAGCCAGTCTTGCATTTGTACTTGCCTAATAGGATTCAGTTTTTGAAAAGGACCTCTATGTCATAGAGTCCAACATGGATTTTGATCAGCCTGTGTGTACACACATCAAGATCCATGTTAGTCTCATTGGCTGTAAGCTTCTAGCTGAAATATTTTATGTTTGTTTCTGTCTTACGACATTTCCCATTTATTACAGGTTTTACTTGGAGGGTTAACTAGTATAGACAAGTCAAGTTTCTACAGTATGGTATCACGGCCATCAACCTCGACCCAACAAGAGCAACATAATGTTTTATTGTTATCTACATGTAATAGTAGATTTTCGCTGCTTCCCCTTAGTATACAACAGAGCAGGTTTGGAGCTCCGCAACCAGTGATTACACAAACATTGTTTAGGGTAGGTACTTGAAAAAAGAAAGCTTTCTCATTCAAAAGAAATTGTAGGGTGGTCTTACTTTAACCCATTACCACACTTTTTGACTCCCCCCAAAAAATGGCCATGGAAAACATCATGGAAAATGAAGAAATTGCTTGTGACAAGCAATTTCTTCATTTCCCACAATGTTTTCCACCCAAAAAGGCCTAATAATTAAAAATTCCATTCACTTGAAATTGTCGTCTGCAGGATCTTTCAATTTGGACTGCCCTAAAATTTTGTTGTTTGGTATGGGTTAAAGCTTCTGCAGACGACTAAGTAGATGTTGACAAAGATGTAATTCATGTTCAACATGGCACAGTTAATAAAGAGAGAAAAGGAAAAAATGATGGATATCAGCAATCTTGTTCTCCCCGAAAAAAAATCGGGGAAGCATAATTACAGTGACCACGTCCCTTCATCTGTCTGGTCGTCTGAGGCAAGAGGTGCGTTCTTTAGAGCGAGATTTCTTGAGATACCTTGAGATTTCTTAAGATATTTTAGGATAAAGCGTTCTTTATAGCAAGATTTTTAAGACGTTCAATGGGGGACGCCATTACCCTGTACTTCGTGCGGAACCCCTCGGTCAACTCTGTACAAACAATATAAAAGATATTTAACCAAGTTGCTCCAAACACGCCATAATTCATAAACCGCGGTGTTCCAATTGCTCCATACTTTATACAAATGATGTCATGATGACATCATTTGTATAAATATGGAGCATTCGGAACAGCTTGGTCAAAGTCTCGGTCTTAAAAACACTTTATCCAAAACACCTTAAGATATCTTAAACAAGAGGACCATGATGGTCCTATATCGCTCACCTGAACCAAACTGATATGAGCAACACTTTTATTCAAATCAATTGATATTTATGATTTGAAGACTGAAAACTAACTTATGGTCAATAACAATATGAAAATCAAATTCATCAGAGATCTTATGGTCCCCAACATTGTGTCCAAGATTTGTCCAATAATTGTATATTCTACATTGTAAACAAAGTCGAAAACGGCAATTTTGTCAAATTCAAGGGCACATAACACCCACCTTTCTACTCAGATCAGACTGAAAATCCTACTCATCCAAGATCTTATGGTCCGCAATATTGTGTATAAGTTTTGTCTTGATTGATTGATAATTGTAGATTCTAGAGTGTAAGCAAGATAAAAAAAAAAGCCAAAAATGGCAATTTTGTCAAATTAAAGGGCACATAACTCTAAACTTTCTGATCGGATCAAACTGAAATTGCAATAATCTAAGATCTTATAGTCCCCAACATTGTGTCCAAGATTTGTCTTGATTGATTAATATGATTGTAGATTCTAGAGAGTAAACAAGGAGGAAAACAGCCAAAAATGGCAATTTTGTCGAATTCAAAAGCACATAACTCTCGATTTTCTAATAATATCAGACTGAAAATCGAACTCATCTGAGATCTTATGGTCCCCAACATTGTGTCCCAGTTTTGTTTTAATTGATTAATAATTGTAAATTCTAGAGTGTAAACAAGGTCCAAAACAGCTTAAAATGGCAATTTTGTCAAATTCAAGGCCACGTAACTCTCAACTCTATGATCAGATCAGACTGAAAATCCCACTCATCTGAGATCTTATGGTCCCCTACATTATGTCAAAGCTTTGTCTTGATTGATTGATATTTGTAGATTCTAGAGTGTAAACAAGGTGGAAAACAGCTGAAAATGGCAATTTTGTCAAATTCAAGGGCACATAACTCTCATCTTTGTAATCAGATCAGACTGAAAATCAAACACATCCAAGATCTTATGGTCCTCAACATTGTGTCCAGGTTTTGTTTTGATTGAATAATAATTGTAGATTCTAGAGTGTAAACAAGGTCGAAAATAGCCGAAAATGGCAATTTCGTCGAATTCAAGGGCACATAACTCATGACTTTCTGGTCTGATCATAACCAAAATCAAAGTCGTCCAAGATCTAATTGTTATATACATTGTGTCCAAGTTAAATCTTGATTGGTAAATATTTGTTGATGCTAGGGTGTTAACAAAGTCAAAAGTAGCTATTTTTCGCATTCAAGGGCAGATAACTCCGGACTTTCTGGTCCGATCAGACCAAAAATCGAACTCATCCGAGAACTTATGGTCAAATATATTTTGGCCAAGTTATGTCAAGATTGGCTTATATTTGTGGATGCTAGAGTGCTAACACTAAATTGTTGACAGACAGACGGACAGACAGACGGACGGACGACGGACACAAAGTGACCACAATAGCTCACCTTGAGCACTTCGTGCTCAGGTGAGCTAAAAATCTCGCTTTAAAGAACGCACCTAAGATCTCAACAACCCTTGGACCAAATTGGGTGAAACTACATATGTGACCCGTCACGCTAAAAGGGACCTTATCCGAACTCCAAAAATCCAAATTTTGACAACCTTTTCAGACTCACCACAGGTCAATCCGATCTCGTATGCGAAATGTGAACATATAGTAAGACAGGGAAAACATTCCAAATTTAGAAAATTACATTAAAGTGAAAAGTGTCGGCCCTAGTCTGGCTGCACGGACTACAGACTGACTAGGGTCGATATTTTTCACACTTCATATAATATATATACCCCCATGAATGTTTTCAAGAGACATTTTTTAGCTCGCCCGGGACGATAGTCTCGGAAGAGCTATTGTCATACCCCCGGATGTCGGCGTCGGCGTCAGCGTCGGCGTCAGCGTCCGCAAAAACTTTAACCTGGCCCATATCTCATGCCCTGTTAGAGATATAGCCTTCATATTTCACCTGTGGATACCTCTAACTAAGACCTTTGACTTGAGGCCATGACCTTTGACCTTGTGACCTTGACCTTGGAGTTTGACCCACTTTTTGACCGTTTTAAAAAAACTTTAACCTGGCCTATATCTAATGCCCTATTACACCTACAGCCTTCATATTCCACATGTGGATACCTCTCACCAAGACCTTTCATTTGAGACCATGACCTTTGACCTTGTGACCTTGACCTTGGAGTTTGACCTACTTTTAAAAAACTTTAACCTGGCCTAAAAAAACTTTAACCTGGTCTATATCTTATGCCCTATTGCATATACAGCATTGATATTTCACATATGGACACCTCCTACCAACACCATTCACATTTGACCATGACCTTGAACCTCATGACCTTGACCTTGGAGTTTGACCTACTTTTAAAAAACTTTAACCTGGCCTATGTCTCATGTCTTTTTACACCTACAGTCTTGATATTTCACATACGGACACCTCCTGTCAACACCATTCACATTTGACCATGATCTTGGACCTTGTGACCTTGACCTTGGAGTTTGACCTACTTTCAAAAAACTTTAACCTGGCCTATATCTCATGTCCTTTTACACCTACAGCCTTGATATTTCACATATGGACACCTACCAACACCATTCACATTTGACCATGACCTTGGACCTTGTGACCTTGACCTTGGAGTTTGACCTACTTTTAAAAAACTTTAATCAGGCCTATATCTCAAGCCTTTTTATACCTACAGTCTTAATATTTCACATATGGACACCTCCTTCCAACACCGTTCACATTTGACCATGATCATGGACCTTGTGACCTTGGAGTTTGACCTACTTTTGAAAAACTTTAACCTGGCCTATATCTCATGTCCTTTTACACCTACAGCCTTGATATTTCACATATGGACACCTCCTTCCAACACCATTCACATTTGACCATGACCTTGGACCTTTTGACCTTGACCTTGGAGTTTGACCTACTTTTGAAAAACTTTAACCTGGCCTATATCTCATGTCCTTTTACACCTACAGCCTTGATATTTCACATATGGACACCTCCTTCCAACACCATTCACATTTGACCATGATCATGGACCTTGTGACCTTGGAGTTTGACCTACTTTTGAAAAACTTTAACCTGGCCTATATCTCATGTCCTTTTACACCTACAGTCTTGATATTTCACATATGGACACCTCCTTCCAACACCGTTCACATTTGACCATGACCTTGGACCTTGTGACTTTGACCTTGGAGTTTGACCTACTTTTAATTTTTAAGTCGCTTAGCGCTCGCGCTGCGACTTTTTGGGGCCGTACGAGTTTTTCTGGACAGGTCAAATAAGGACAAAGACGGACCTCTTAACTTCTTCTGTATTTCTGTTTTTAGACAAAGTAGATCTCTGATTTCTTGTCCACACTTTGATTTAATATTGAAATTCGACTTTCTACAATTTCTAAACTGACATGCCAAATAATCATTGTAAAACGAGGAAATTATACGTTTTATGTAGAACTACTTTTTTGGCGGAGAAAATTTATCGCGCGCAATAATTCCGTTTTCTGAGGTATATTGGTCTAAGGGAAATAACCAGGTTTAAATTAGACAGTTTCATGAAAGAGTTACTTCCCTTAGATAGTGTAATATTCAGAATGTGGGGGAAATAGACATCGACTTTATGACTCGGCGACAATAAACATACGACAATGACGGAATACTCATTTGCTTGATTCTTTTTATAATAATAAATTCCATTTTAACAGGGTGTCTTGCTTGATATGCATCGTTCTGCCATTTCAAGCGCGTAATCTCGCAATCAATATGCCCTAAATTAACACACGACATAATTGTACACAACAAGCAGTCGTCACTTTTCTTCGAAAACCTCGTAACTGCATATTGTTTTAATCTGCAATTACTTGGTGATGACAATAGCTTAAAAAATCGTGTGATCAAATTTGCCGAAAATTCGAAAAACTGTGCGGCTGAGAGTGATTTCGGCATCAGTGGAAAGCTAGTGAGAGACTGGCGAAAAAACAAGACAAAGATCTGTGATTGTCCAAAATCGCAGAAATGGAGGGTTATTCGGATCAGTCCCTATGAGCCACAGGAAAATGATCTGAATGATTGGATTTTGGAGTTACGGGCAAGTGGCTATGTTGTAAGTAGGATCGGGATTCGCGTCAAGGCCCTTCAACTCGACAAGGACCAAAATACAAAATCCAGGGCGAGTTCAAAGCTTCTTCTGGGTAGTGTTGCAGGTTCATGAATATTTTAGTCAATACCTGGAAGACCAGAAAAAAACATTTTATTACACACCTGGCCAGCTTATCAATGGGAAAACCTACGGGACCACATCAAAGAAACGTGTTTGCTGAAAGTACGGATCTTTGCGATAATATCTTGGTACCATTAGGTCAGACATTTTGTGGGCCAGGACATGGGATATAACTTTCAGGATGGCATTGCCTACAGATCAAGAAATGTCCGCTTACCTTCAGAATTACTGCCAATTTAACCCGATAGTCGCCATTTTTCCGTGTGATGAATCCAAACTTAAATCACGTGATTACCAACACTGACATAACTTACTTTAAAAAGAAACCGATTGAATTATAGCATGGAAAGTATTTTTCGTGGGGACGGAGAAATGGCTGATTATCGATGATTTCTTCTTTTCTCTCAATGTTTCCTTATCTATTTATTCCATTGACGTCGAAATCAAGTCTTGTTTGTGAAAGGATTTAAAAGAGAGGTCGGCGAACGTCGGCAAGTATAAGCACGAGTCAGGTAGATCTGCATCTGCAAGAAATTTTCTTTTCACAAAAAAATCGACCTTTTGAATATCATTCTCATAGGCGTAGGAATAATTTAGAAAAGGGGCCTGCCCCCCCCTATGGCCCCCCATAATACACCCATATTTCCAATTACTTTAACATTTGCCCCCCCCCCCCCATATTATAAACCTTCCTACGCTACTGATTCTTCTTTTGAAAACTCTCCGTGAAATTAATTTTCTATTAAATCTGTCTACTCTTAGTCTCCATTCTGATTAATATTCATAAGCGGTAACGGGTGATCGATTTAGAAAGAGACTCGGGGTAAATTTTCTTTGTCGACGATTGACTTCTAGATCTTTTACTAAACAATGCTTGTAAAACACAGATTGGTTGAAAAAGAGGATTGTCCCCGCCCATTCATTGACTTGCAAGTTGATTGACATGCTTCTCAGACAAATAAACACGTGACCTACAGTCGGATTTCTCGTGTTAAAAAAAACAGTATGACGTCATGATGACGTAGCGTCTACTCAATCTGGGCTTGAATAGTGACTTCAAAAACACCGCGAACACTTGCTCAGTTATTTCGGTGACTGTTTCATAGTACGTTGATGGATTATTACCGTTGAAATTTTGGATAATAGACTAACAAGGTATCATTTTCTTCGTATCATAATGAAATTATCGCTTTCCGACCAAAATCTAAATAACCTAGATCTATTATTTTGCTTTAGCTGCACAACTTTACACCAGAAAATCGGCATGATTTAGCGTTCAAATTAATCATCGACATGATCGAGTGTCCGTCGATGCAGTCGACGTTTCTGCGATGAAATCTCTTATCATTTATCACCGAAAAATTAACGTGAAATAAAAATAATCTTGTGGAGAGAGAAAGGGAGTTGATTCGTGAATAAAACGTTAATTGGAGAATCAAAGTCTTGATTTATCACGACTTTGTGTAATAACGAGCGTAAAAAGACCAAAGTTACACATTGGTTATCTTTGTGAGTTTTAAATATTACGTACATATTTCTGAACTGAAATGATATCAATTACGAGAAATATCCTCAAGAGGGGTGACAAAAGTGCAATTTCGGAAACTACGTGTACACAAAAGTAGTTAAAATACTATTATAAACATAAGAAAAAATATCACCGAAATCTAAATCTTTTTGAATTTTGATCTGGGTTTCCAATACAAACCAATATCTGTCATCAAGTTTGTGGCTACGATATCGCAGCTAACACAAAAGCAGTGTTCAATGACTCGCAAGGACGGATCGAGGATTGTTTTCGGAGGGGGGGGGGGCAGTCGTATTAACCTTTTACAAGATATTTTGAGATTATCAACTTCCAATAGTTATTCAAATATAGCTAAGTGTAGTTGCATTGATGTATCCGAAAAAAAAAATCCAAACTTGATTTTCACAAATCAAGACTGATCTGTCAATGACTCAATGGTAGCAAAACCCTGAAATATGCGCACATTGAAAATTGTTGCCATGTCATACTAGAATCAACAATACTTATTTCAAAAATGAAAGAAAAAAACCCAGTGCATCATATTGAGTTATAGTTTGAAACTGAATGATAAATGATCTGGAAAACTTGCACTAAAAGATGGTTGTATAGCGCCATGAACGCCTTCCTGGGTTTTTTAAAACGCTATTTCTCGAGAGCTCCCGGGGGCCTCCGCCCCCTGGACCCCAGCTCTGAAGTTCAGTATTTTGAAATTTTCTAACTTTCACCCAATTATTGGTCTTCTTTAGGTAGATCTAATAATATTCACAGCTGTTTGAGGGTATTTCTAAAACCATTCATTGTTGTATGAACATTGAAAGAAGTTCTTCTATAAGATCTACCTGTTTACTGAATTTGAAAATTGTATTCTGACGATTTTCATGAATTGTATTCTGACATTTTCTTTGGATTAAAGTCAATTGCAGATTCACGCCCCCTCATGTAGCCTTTTTTCATACAGACATTCAATCACAAAATAGTGGAATTATCATCTAATCAAAGCCAAATGACTCCCCCCCCCCAACCAGGACCTCTTGAAAATTTTGTTATCCTAGATTCATATTCTTATATCCTTGCACAGGAGTTTGAAATATGCTAGTATTCTGGAGTGATCCATAATTATTTTCTTCCTTGAATTTTGTCCTTACTCAGGAGTTTGAACCTCATCCTTATACAGGAGTTTGAAATATATATATTTCGTTACTTTCTTGAATTGTTGTTACACAGCAGTTTGAAATATTGTATTCCTTATGAATCTTAACTTGCATTTTTATTAATTTGTATACTTACACACAGGAAGTAGATATAATTTGAACTGAACATTAGATTCTTAACTTGCATTTTTCTTGTTTAAATTAATCTGAATTAATTGGGTTCTAATCCTTAACCTTTTCCCAAACAAGACCTGGTTTTGACGTCCGTAATAGAAACGCATTGGGAAAACATTATTCTGGCATCAGCCTGTCTGTCTGTCCATGTACAAATCTAGTCTTGCGCATAGCTCAAATACTGATAAAGGTACATGTATAATTGTGACCCATCACACTAAAAGGGACCTTATCGGATGTGTGAAAAATATTGACCCTAGTCAGTCTGTGCAGTCCGCGCAGCCAGACTAGGGCCAACACTTTTCACTTTTATGTAATTTTCTAAATCTGGGGTGTTTACCCTATCTTACTCTGTATTCACTTTTCGCATACGGGATCTGGTTGTCCTGCGCTGGGTCTGACAAGTTTGTCAAAATTTGGAGTTCGGATAAGGTCCCTTTTAGCGTGACGGGTCACAATTTTGAAAAATCAAAAGTGCATAGAATTTATTGTGGAGAGGTGCAATGCAGAAGAACCATTACTCTGCTGCTCATAGACCTATTTTTAGCTCGACTTTTCGAAGAAAATGAGAGCTTATACTGTCACCCGGGCGTCGGCGTTGGCGTCGGCGTCGGCGTTGGCGTTGCAACAAAGGTTAAAGTTTTTTCAAACATCAATAACTTCCATACTATCAAAGGGATTCAACCCAAACTTGGAATACTTATTCACCATCACACTCCCTACCTTACTATCAGGGCCCATGACCCTGGGACCACTCTATTTGGAGTTATGCCCCCTTTATACTAAGCACTTAGAAAGTCGAGCGCGCTGTCTTCGGACAGCTCTTGTTAAGAGACAAACTTCTCTTGTTATCTACAATTCAATATTAGTTTCATTTCCTTCAATACTTTTTAAAGCCTTCTCTGATAGGGTCATAAAAAGCAAGTCTTGTTTAACTAATACATCTGTTGAAGCGACTTTCAGGCCCTTCAGGGCTTTGATTTTAACCTGGCCTATATCTCATGTCCTTTTACACCTACAGCCATGATATTTCACACATGGACACCTCCTTCCAACACAGTTCACATTTGACCATGACCTTGGACCTTGTGGCCTTGACCTTGGAGTTTGACCTACTTTTAAAAGATTTCATTTTGGGCCATGACCTTTTTACCTTGACATAGGAAATGACTTTTCTTTGTGACAAGCTCTCGTTAGGGCGAGCTTTATTGTCCGCGGACAATTCTTGTTCCATTTCTCAATTTGAGGCCCAAACCTTTTGTATTAGGGGCATCAAAACAGAGTCTTGATTTGGAAAGGAATAAATGCAAAGGAATGTGTCATCATATATATTTGATAATTTGCTACAATATTTCAGGGTAGGGAACAGTCTACAGGCCCCTTATTGAAGGAGAATATTGTCCAATATTTTTTAGCTCCACTGGCCGAAGGCCAGCGAGCTATTGTCATGGCGTTGTGTCCGTCGTGCGTGCGTGCGTCCGTCCGTCCGTGCGTCCGTCCGTCCGTCCGTTAACTTTTTCTTTAAAAATCTTCTCCTCAGAAACTACTGGATGTATTTCAACCAAACTTCACAGGAATGATCCTTGGGTGACCCTTTCTCAGATTCCTTCAAAGAATTTTGATCGAACCAGAATAACCTGAGTTATCTGCCCTTGAATGTCAAAAATAGCTGGTTTTGACTTTATTTTTACTCTAAAATCTACAAATATCAACTAATCAAGACAAAACTTGGACAGAATATATATAAGCATAATATCCTGCCTGGGTATAATTTTTAGCTTGATCGGAATTATATATCATGAGTTATGTGCCCTTGAATTTGACAAAATTGCCATTTTCAACTCTATTTTGACTTTGATTTCACTCTAGCAACTACAAATATTGACAAATCTAAACAAAACTTTCACAAAATGTTGGTGACTATAAGATCTTGCCTTGGTGTAATTTTCAGCTTGTTTACATTTGTCAAAAAATGTGGCCATGGCAGGGAGGAAGGGGCTTATCAGACTTAAAGAAATCATAAGAAAATTCTTAAAAAATCAACCAGTGTGCCCAATTGAACCAAACTTTGCAGGAATGAGCCTTTAGTCGTTCTTTTTAAAATTTGTTCACAAATTTTTATATTTGTCAAAAAAATGTGGCTGTGGCAGGGAGAAAGGGGCTTATCAGACTTACAGAAATCATAAGAAAATTCTTTAAAAATCAACCATAAGGCCAATTGTAACCAGACTTTGCAAGAATGTTCTTTGAGTCTCTTTTCAAAATTTATTCACAAATATCAAGATTTGGCTGCCCCTGTGTAAGGCTTACAAGAAATCGTGGGATAATTCTTCCACTTTAACCAGTGGAGCGATTCAGGCCCTCCTGGGCCTCTTGTTTCCACCGTATTACAGAGATTTTGAATTTCGATACATTTTGTCGTCAGCAACACTTCTTAAATTTTATACTTGTTAGCCTTTCTATAAAGACAAGAGGACCATGATGGTCCTATATCGCTCACCTGAACCAAAATGATATGAGCAACACTTTTGTTCAATTCAATAAACATTTATGACTGTAAGACTGAAAACTAACTTATAGTCAATAACTTTGTGAAAATCAAACTCATCTGACATCTTATGGTGCCAAACATTGTGTCCAGGTTTTTCTTGATTGATAAATAATCACAGATTCTAGAGTATAAACAAGGTCTAAAACAGCCAAAGACGGTAATTTTTTCAAATTCAAGGGCACACAATTCTCGACTTTCTGATCACATCAGACTGAAAATCTACCTCATCCAAGATATTATGGTCTCCAACATAGTGTCCAAGATTTGTCTTGATTGGTCAATAATTGAAGATTCTAGAGTGTAAACAAGATCGAAAAACAGCCAGAAACCGCTATTTTGTTAAAATTCAAGGGCACATAACTCAACTTTCTGATCGGATCAGACTGAAAATCAAACTCATCCGACATATTATGGTCCAAAACATTGTGCCCAAGTTTTGTCTTGATTGATTGATAATTGTAGATTCTAGAGTGTAAACAAGGTCGAAAACAGCCGAAAAAGACAATTTTATCAAATTCAAGGGCAAATAACTCTCGTCTTTCTGGTCATATCACATTAAAAATCAAACTCATCTGAAATCTTATCCTCTCAAACATTGTGTCCAAGATTTGTCTTGATTGGACAATAATTGAAAATTCTAGAGTGTAAACAAGGTCGAAAACAGTCAAAAACGACAATTTTGTCAAATTCAAGGGCACATAAGTCTGGACTTTCTTGTCTTATCAGATTGAAAATTCTAGTCATATGACATCTTATGATCTCTAACATTGTGTCCAAGTTTTGTCTTGATTGATTGATAATTGTAGATTCTAGAGTGTAAACAATGTCGAAAACAGCCGAAAATGACAATTTTATCAAATTCAAGGGCACATAACTCTTGTCTTTTTTGTCAGATCACACTGAAAATCGAACTCATCCGAAATCTCATGGTCTCAAACATTGTGTCCAAGATTTGTCTTGATTGGTCAATAATTGTAGATTCTAGAGTGTAAAAAAAGGTCGAAAACAGTCAAAAACGACAATTTTGTCAAATTCAAGGGCACCTAACTCTCTTCTTTCTGGTCAGATCACACTGAAAATCACACTCATCCAAGATCTTATGGTCTCAAACATCATGTCCAAGATTTGTCTTGATTGGACAATAATTGAAAATTCTAGAGTGTAAACAAGGTCGAAAACAGTCAAAAACGACAATTTTGTCAAATTCAAGGGCACATAAGTTAAAGTCTCGACTTTCTTGTCTTATCAGATTGAAAATTCAACTCATCCGAGATCTTATGATCTCCAACATTGTGTCCAAGTTTTGTCTTGATTGATTAATAAATGTAGATTCTAGAGTATAAACAAGGTCGAAAACAGTCAAAAACGACAATTTTGTCAAATTCAAGGGCACATAACTCTCGAAATTCTCGTCTAATCAGACTGAAAATTAAACTCATCTGAGATCATATGGTCTCCATCATTGTGTTCAAGATTTGTCTTGATTGGTCAATAATTGTAGATTCTAGAGTGTAAACAAGGTCGAAAACGGTCGAAAACGGCAATTTTGAAAAATTCAAGGGCACATAACTTTTGACTTTTTCATCTGATCTGACTGAAAATCGAACTCATCCAAGATCCTATAGTCTCCAATATTATATCCAAGTTTTGTATTGATTGGGCAATAATTGTAGATGCTAGAGTGTAAACAAAGTTAAAAACAGCATTTTTCGTCATTCAGGGGCAGATAACTCCACACTTTCTGGTCAGATCTGGCCCATAATCGAACTCATCCGAGAACTTATGACCATACTTGTTTTGACAAAGTTTGGTCAAGATTGACTAATATTTGTGGATGCTAGAGTGTAAACACCAAATTGTGGACAGACGGACAGATGGACAGACGGACGGACGACGGACAAAAAGCGATCACAATAGCTCACCTCGAGCACTTCGTGCTCAGGTGAGCTAAAAACATTGTGGGAAATAAAGAAATTGCTTGTGACAAGCAATTTCTTCATTTCCTACAATTTTTAGTCCCCTACCGGTGTTCACACCGGAGGGGACTATAGGTTTGCCCTCCGTCTGTCCGTCCGTCCGTCAGTCTGTCCGTCCGTCCGTCCGTCCGTCTGTCCGTCAGTCTGTCCGTCAGTCTGTCCGTCCGTCTGTCCGCTCAAATCTGGATCCCGCGATAACTTAATAACTAAGCAAGCGTTTTTGATGAAAGTTGGTATATGACTAGATGGCAATGTGTAGATTATGCACATCATTTTATTTTTGTTTTTCGACTTAAATTGAGGTTGCTATGGTTACAGAAATAGTGAAAATATGGCCAAAAATGGGATCCTGCGATAAGATAATAACTAAGCAAGCTAGTTTGATGAGACTTGGTATATGACTATATGGCAATGTGTAGATTATGCACATCATTTTATTTTTGTTTTTAGACTAAAATTGTTGTTGCTATGGTTACGGAAATAGCGAAAATATGGCAAAAAATATTGGATCCTGCAATAAGTTAATAAGTAAGCAAGCTAATTTGATGAGACTTGGTATATGACTAGATGGCAATGTGTAGATTATGCACATCATTTTATCTTTGTTCTTTGACGAAAAGTGCGGTTGCTATGGTAACGGAAATAGTGAAAATATGGCAAAAATGGATCCTGCAACTTAATCTATTATTGATTACCATATTGAGTCAATGTGAAGCCGGTAGGGGACTTTATGTGTTGCATACAACACCAGATACTTGTTTCCAAATATTTTGTCTCCACGTGCATGAAAAAGGTGTCACTGTGTGGTAATGGATTAATATGCTGACCCCTTTCCCAAACAGCAAAATTTTAGACGGGTTAAAACTCAGTCACTTGAAATAATTGTCGTCTGTAGCATCTTTGAATTTAGACCAGTCTAAAATTTTACAGTCTGGTAATGAATTAATTGTTACAATATTTCAGGGTGCGGATTCTTCAGGACCCTCGTTGAAGGAGACGGCCGCAGCCACTTTACCGGCACATAACCAAGACAGCCTGAGTTCGTCTAGCTCCTTCTATGACAAGCTCGGCAGTATGAGTGAATTATCCAACTGGTTCTCTAATATAGGATCTAATAAATAAACTGTTGAGAGTGTGTGAGCCTTTCCCAAATGGCAAAATCAAAAGTGTTGTCTAATTCAAAATCTGCTGCAGAAGACAAAATAGATGCTCCAAGAGATTGGATTTGTTTAAAATGCAGCTTAGAAAATATTGAGGCAAAAGGAGAAAATGCTGATTATCAGTATTTTCTTCTTTTGCTTCAATATTTTCACAAGGGACATCAAAACTAGGTCTTGTTTGGGAAAGTGTTAAACCTTTCCCAAACAGCAGATATTTGGATTGTTTAGATTTTAAAGCTGCTGCAGATGACAAAATTGTGTTTATAAATGAAAGGGTTTGTGTATATTGAACCACAGAAAATATTGAGGCAAAAGGAGAAAATGCTGGTTACCAGCATTTTCTTCTTTTACCTCATTGTTTTCCAAAGTCTTTTCTATTTGTGATGTTGAAGCCAGTTCTTGATTGGGAAGTGGGTGATGTGGCAAAGCATCTGGATGCTCAAAAAGGATGTTTTAGTAGCGATGAAAGAAATACATGTAATAAAATTCCATGGTAGGTAGCTCCTGCCATAAAAAAATTATTAATATGACTGAAAAATTGTTGTAAATTGCTCTAAAACCTATCCTATCATTCAAGGTTTGATTATTTATGACCCATCAGGCTAGGAGGGAACTTCTGTGAAGTCCACAAAACTAAATTTTGACAAACGGACCAGACTTAAAGTGACATTTCACATTTATTTCATTTTTTAAAAGTATTTCTTGATGCAAAGTTTGATTATACTAATGCATAGAAATGATATCAATTTTTTGAAGTTGTTATTTATAAGCGAAAAATATGCCTTTAAAGTTGAGGCAGAAATGACAAATTCTATATAAAACTGAACTGTTGTCCACAACAACTTGCTTAATTTTGGCACAAAAATATATATTTCTCGTAAACGATTCAATATTTTGGCTTGCAATTTTCAGAATTTTCTTAAGAAAACATGCTCTTTCAGATAGAATAAAAGTAAAATTTATGTAAAAATAATCGTGAAATGTCACTTTAAATAAAACAGATGTCCAACTTGTACCACATTTGGAAATTGAATAGATCCAGAAAATTACCTTACACTGAAAAACTTCGATCCTATTCAGTCCATGCAGTTTGCTCAGACTGACTAGGGTAGATACTTTTCACACTTTCCAGAATGTCCATTTCAGAGTGACTGGTCATATTTCTATAACCTCTACATTATTAGAGTGGGAAAGGTTGAGGCTATGGGATGAGGTATCAATCTCATGGATTTTGAATACTTGGGCAATTGGTGGGAATATTTCTATGTTTATTTTAACCCATTACTGCACAGTGACACCTTTTGACTCCTTCACAAGAAAAGGCTCGAGAAAACATTGTGGGAAATGAAGAAATTGCTTGTGACAAGCAATTTCTTCATTTCCCACAATATTTTCTACACAAAAAGACCAAAAAATGTACATTTTCATTCAGTTTTAATTGTTGTCTGCAACATCTTTCAATTTGGAACAGTCCAAAATTTTGTCGTCTGGTAATGGGTTAATTATTATATATTCATCTTGTTTCACTATAAGTATGTGTAATTATGAGGGATCATTAAATAAAAGTATAAAATTCAGGTAATCTGAAGTTTGTTTTGCTGGCGATCATGCAAAGTCTTAACCCATTACCAGATGGCAAAAATTTGCAGACGACAATTTCAAGTGAATTGAATGTAACAATTTTTGGTCTTTTTTGGTAGAATATATTGTAAGAAATGAAGAAATTGCTTGTCACAAGCAATGTCTTCATTTTCTACAATGTTTTCCAAAACTTTTATCTTGTGGGTTGTCGAAAAGCGCCACTATGTGGTTATGGCTTAAACGATAACCAAACAAGACCTTGATTAGATTTCCCATAGAAGATGCTATGGAAGACATTGAGGCAAAAGAAGAAAATGCTGTTCATCGATTTTATCCCTAATGAGATTTGCGTGATGTTGGAATTTTTTTGGGCGACATAAACATTTGGCTTTCACTTGTGACATGTCATAGATTCTACTTTACGAATGTTTATGATGTCACAGGAAACATTCAAATTCAAAGATCTACCCTTTTTGTTTGTCAGGCTACAGCCATAGCACAGTTTGTAGCGCATCCCATGCTTGATGACCAGAGTTTGATCCCTGGCCACGGCAAACTCCTTTCTGACATTTGTCTCCCACAAACTGTTGGATACCGTAATGCTAAACCTATGTGGGCAAATAGCTTGAGGCTCGGTGAGGATGTTGTGGTAATACTGTTGAAAGAAATGACAAGAATCCATGATAACATGCTCCAGTTGTGCAAGATGACCACAGTAGTTGATAAAGTTGTTAAACCTCTTTTATCCAACTATCACACAGTGATGCTTGTTGACGCCTGTCAAGAAAAATGCTTGGAGAAAATTGTGGAAAATGAAGAAATTGCCTTTGACAAGCAATATCATTTCCCACAAGGATTTCCAAGAGCTTCGCAGAGTGGCGCATATACGCCTGAGAGGGGCTTGTCAGTAAAAATTGGCCATTTTTTCAATTCAAGGGCAGATAATTCATACATGAAAAGTTATCAAAATTTTGTTAGCACAACAAGACACCATAGAGATTCATTGTGGCTTGTTTGATTAAATTTTGGTTGAAACTGTAGAAGTAGCGCACAGGAGAAAATGGGCATTTTTGAAAAAATGGGCATTTTCCTTAAATTCAAGGGTAGATAATTCAAGAACGAAAACAGTTATCTAAATTCCGTAAGCAGTGTGCACAACTAACACCATGGAGATTCATTGTGGCAAGTTTGATCAAATTCTGATCAAAACTGTAGGAGGAGTTGCGCACACCAAAAAATGGGCATTTTTTTAATTAAAGGGCAGATAATTCTAGAACGAAGAGTTATTTGAATTCCGTTAGCATGGTGCACAACTAGACACCACGGAGATTTATTATGGCAAGTTTCATCAAATTCCGATCAAAACTGTAGGAGGAGTTGCGCACACAAGAAATTGCTAACGGACAGACGGACGGACAGACAAGCGGGGCCATAACATAATACGACCCTTCAGGCGTATAAAAAGCTAATTTTTAGCTCCACTGGCCTTTCAGGCCAGCGGGCTATTGTCATGGCGGTGTGTCTGTTGTGCGTCCGTCCGTGCGTCTGTAAACTTTTTCTTTAAAATTCTTCTTCCCAAAAACTACTGGATGGATTCCAACCAAACTTCACAGGAATGATCCTTGGGTGACCCTCTCTCAGATTCCTTCAAAGAATATGGATTGAACCAGAATAACCTGAGTTATCTGCCCTTGAATGTCAAAAATAGCAGCTTTTGACTTTAGTTTTCTTCTAAAATCTACAAATATTGAACAATCAAGACAAAACTTTGACAGAATGATGCTGACTACAAGATCTTGCCTTGGTAAAATTTTCAGTTTGATCTGAATTTTACATCATGAGTTAAGTGCCCTTGAAATTGACAGAATCGCCATTTTCGGCTGTATTTTGACTTTGTTTTCACTCTAGCAACTACAAATATTGACTAAAGAAGACAAAACTTTGACAGAATGATGCTGATTATAAGATCTTGCCTTGGTAAAATATTCAGCTTGATCTGAATTCTATAGCATGAGTTATGTGCCCTTGAAATTGCCAAAAATTGCCATTTTCGGCTGTATTTTGCTGGTTTTGACTCTATTTTTACTCTTAAATCTACAGATATTGACCAATGAAGACAAAACTTTGACAGAATATATATAAGCATTATATGCTGCATGGATTTAATTTTCAGCTTGATCGTAGTCTTACATCATGAGTTATGTGCCCTTGAATTTGACAAAATTGCCATTTTCGACTTTGTTTTCAATCTAACAACCACAAATGTTAACCAATCAAGATGATACTTGGAAAGAATCTTGTTGACAACAAGATCTTGCTGATGTGTAATTTTCAATATGATCACACTGTTACAATCTGAGTTATGTGCCCTTGAAGTTGACAAAATTTCAGTTTTCAACACTTTTTCCACTCTTGAAGCCACGAATATTGACTAATATAGACAAAATTTGAACAGAATGATAGTGACCATAAGATCTTGCATGTGTTTAATTTTCGATTTGATTTTAAATATACATACTGAATTATGTGTCCTTGAATATGGCAAAATCACAGTTTTCAATTTTATCATCGCTCTAACATCCCTAAAATATTAGTCAATAATTTACTTTCTTTTTGCATTGACCACATGATTGCTGATTTTGTCTTTGTTTTTGCTGTAAAAACCACAAGTATTCAAAAATCTAGTCAAAACTTGGATTTAATATTAAAAGAAATTCAGGCCTGTGGAGCGACTCAAGACCTTCAGGTCTTTCTAGTTATGCACTTGAAATTGTCTTCTTGAATATGGACCAGTCCAGAATTTGCAGTCTAGTAATGGTTTAATTAATCCTCTGTTTGTCCATCAAAACATCTGTATGTATGTTCACATCTTGTGAAAGCAAATCTTACTACATTTATGGACATATTAAGGTGAAATTTTTAATGTTTAGTCATGGACTCTCCTGTTCTTGGGCATATTGTTGGGACTTTATTGTGGATCCATCCATCATAATCCACATAACACTTTGTGCAACTTTGGGAATCATCTTTAACAACAGAAATTATCCCTCATCAATTTTGATTGCCATGGATTACATCTGGAAATTGATGAGGGTATCACTCATTAATTTTGGTTGCCACAGATGACACATGGAGATGAATAAAGTGTTTTGTAGATACTCGTAATGATGGATTGTAATCCTTAACCCTTTCCCAAACGGCAAAACTTTAGGGTGATCCACTTCACAAATGACAAAATGGAAGCTATTAGAGATAGAATTTGTATAAAATATGGGATAGAAAATATTGAGACAAAAGGGGAAACTGCTGGTTATCAGCAGTTTCTTCTTTTGTTTCAATTTTTTCCCAACCCTTTTCTTTATGGGATGTCAAAACCATAGAGGTCTTGTTTGGGAAAGGGTTAAAATCTTTCTAAATTAGCTCAAAAGAGCCGGCAATGTATGCCAATAAAGGAAATTGACATCTTGTCAATATTTTTCTGCATTACCATATTTTAAAATGATGGAAAGAACCCCTATTCCAAAGGTCTGTGGAAATGAAAAGTACAGGTTAATGTAATGTTTTTCTTTTTATTGTTTCTACATTTTTGTAGCAATTTAATACTAAATGCAAGAATGCATACATACAAACAACATACACTTTATTTTTCTATGAACATACAAGATCAATTGTACAAATCTACATTATACATGATATATCAATACTTTGTTTACTTTATATACATTAACACCTAGTAACATCAAAAGACTCAAAACAAAATTAGCCAATATCTGGAACAAGAGTTGTCCGCGGACAAAAAAGCTGGCCTACACAGGAGCTTATTACAAAAACAGCAAATTTTTAAAAGTAGGTCAAACTCCAAGGTCAAGGTCACAAGGTCAAGGGTAATGGTCCCAAATGAAAGGTCTTGTCGAGATATATCTATGTATGAAATATCAAGGCTGTATCTCTAATAGTGCCTGAGATATAGGCCAGGTTAAAGTTTTTCAAGTGAAGACGGTACGGGACGCGACGCCGACACTAGGGCTGTGACATTAGCTCCCCGGACATAAAGTCCCGATTCGCTAAAAAGGACTTTTACATCATGCTAGACCACCATATTTCCAGAGAAGAGGTGGTAATTATTACTTCAAATTGTGATAATTCATTAATTATCAAACAATGTTATGGGTTCTCATTTGAATCTTCTTGATAAGACAATTCCAATGAGTACCCACTACATATGGTTTCGATTGGAAATAAAAGGAAAAAAATGACTTCACCCCTTTTATCTGTTGCTCTGAACCTCTGCTCTGATCAGGATCCTCTTTACCCTTTCCCAAACGACAAAATTTTAGGGTGATCAACTTCAAAAACTGCAACAAATGACAAAATGGATGTTATTAAAGATAGGATCTGTGCAAAATATGATACAGAAAATATTGAGACAAAAGGAGAAATTGCTGGTAATCAGCAGTTTCTTCCTTTGTCTCAATGTCTTCCCAAGCCTTTTCTAATAGGGACGTCAAAACCAGGTCTTGTTTGGGAAAGGGTTAATCTCAGGCAGTTGATAGAAGTCACAAAGAAGCTAATAGTGAACAACATTGATTCTGATCAGACTGTATGTATATGAGCTAGGATCTGGAAAAACGTTCCAATATAGCATTTGAGACAGCCAGATTTCAAGATCAGGCTGGGCATTTATGCAGTCTAGCCAGCATCCATGTTACTCTCAAATGGTTGCTACAGACCATGTGGAAGCTATTGGAGAACAACATGGTTCCTGGTCAGACTGCGTGTATACGCAAGCTGATTTTGAACCATATTGTTCTCAAAAGCTACAAGGGATGTTTTTAGCTCCACTGGCCTTCAGGCCAGCGGGCTATTGTCATGGCGCTGTGTCCGTCGTGTGTGCGTCCGTGCATGCGTCCGGTCGTCAACTTTTTCTTAAAAAATCTTATCCTCAGAAACAACTGAATGGATTTCAATCAAACTTCACAGGAATGATCCTTAGGTGGTCCTCTTTCAGATTCCTTCAATGAATTATGATTGAACCAGAAAGTCTTGAGTTATCTGCCCTTGAATTAAAAAAATGCTATTTTGACTTTGTTTTCTCTCTAGCACTTACAAATATTGACCAATCAAGACAAAATTTGGTCAAAATGTTGGTGACAATAAGATCTTAACTGAGTGCAATTTTCAGCTTGATCTGAACTTTATATCATGAGTTATGTGCCCTTGAAATTGACAAAATTGTCATTTTCGGCTTAATTTTTACTTTGTTTCACTCTAGCAATTACAAATATTTACCAATCAAGAAAAAACTTTAACAGAATTTTGGTGACAATAAGATCTTGCTTCGGTATAATTTTCAGCTTGATCTGAATTTTATATCATGAGTTATGTGCCCTTGAACTTGACAAAATTGTCATTTTCGGCTTTTTTTACTTTGTTTTCACTCTAGCAACTACAAATATTGACCTATCCAGACAGGACATTGACACAATATTGGAGAACACAAGATCTTGCTTCGGTATAATTTTTAGCTTAATCTGAATTTTACATCATGAGTTATGTCCCCTTGAAATTGACAAAATTGCCATTTTTGACCTTATTTTTACTCAAACAGCCATAAATATTTCCCAATCAATTTGAAACTTTCACATAATTTTACCGGCCAAAAGACTTTGCATGGATGTAATTTTCAGCATCATCTGAATCTTTAATCCTGATTTATGTGCCCTAGAATTTGACAAAATTGCTGTTTTCAACTTTGTTTTTACTCTTTTTATATCTACAATATTGAACAAACAGTTCTAAACTTAAACAAGATGGAGGCAAAGTTAATTAAGATCGATCTTGCATTAGTGTGATTCTTAGCTTGATAGGAGTTATATGCCTTTCAATTTGAAAAAAAATGCTAATTGTGACTTTGTTTTCACTATCTAATCAACACTTGGATTAAATATTAAAAGAATCTCAGGCCTGTGGAGCGATTCAAGACCTTCAGGTCTTCTAGTTCCAGATCCCGGCTCATATGTAGGCTGATCAGGATCCATGTTGGTCTCAATGCTGTAAAGGCTCTTTTTCAGATCACAGCTAAAATGTACATAACCCATCGCCAAACAATGGAAGGTTATTAATGACCCTGCAAAAAACAGTTATGAAATCATAATGGCAAAGAAGAAATTGTTAGTTACCAGATTGCTATTCCATAGTATACTACACACTAGTCAAAAGTTCTGGCAAAGTCAAAAACATAACCGTTAAATTCTTAATGCCTGATAACATTTCTACAAAATTTGATAATGTGAAGACACAAGCTTAATTCACATTTATTCAAGTTCCACATTCATTTTCTTATCTGTAGCAGAATTCAAATATCACTTTTGCCAGAAGAAAGCTTTCAGAAACTGTTGACAAAGAAAATTTAATTATCTTAGTCTTATTTACCTGTAAGTTTTTTCTGCATCTGCATGCAAATTGAATACATGTATTACTTTTTGTGGTAAGGGAATTGTGAAAATATTGTCTTGATAACCCTTTGATTTGCCAAAAAAAACTAGAACTGTCACATGTGACTTGATACCCCCGCACAAGCTTTCATTACAAAAAGGGCAATAAGTGTATCAAGCTTAAAGTTGCTAGCACTTATGGTTTAGAAGATAAGGTCTAGACAAAAATGCAAGGGTACAAACAACAAAGGGCAATAATTCTTAAAGTTGGCATGACAGAGTAACAATTCTTTTACATGACACTTCCTGACAATGAGATGTATAAGTGTACCAATTTTGAAGTTGCTAGCACTAATGGTTTAGAAGATATGTTCCGGACAAGAATCCAAGGGTAAAAACAACAAAGGACAATCACTCTAATGGTAGGCATGCCAGAGTAACAATTCTTGTACGAGACACTTCCCCACAATAAGATGTATAAGTGTACCAAGTTTGAAGTTGCTAGCACTTGTGGTTTAGAAGATATGGTCCAAACAAAATGTAAGGGTACAAACAACAAAGGGCAATAACTCAAAAAGTGGGCCTGGCTGCACAATCATTCTAATGGTAGGCATGTCAGAGTAACGATTCTTGTACAAGACACTTCCCCACAATAAGATGTATAAGTGTACCAAGTATGAAGTTGCTAGCACTTGTGGTTTAGAAGATATGGTCCAAACAAAATGTAAAGGCACAAACAACAAAGGGCAATAACTCAAAAAGTGGGCGTGGCTGAGTAACAGTTATTGTACATGACACTTCCCCAAAATGAGATGTATAAGTGTACCAAGTTTGAAGTTGCTAAGACTTGTGGTTTAGAAGAAATGGTCCAAACAAAATGTAAGGGTACAAACAACAAAGGGCAATAACTCAAAAAGTGGGCCTGGCTGAGTAACAGTTATTGTACATGACACTTCCCCACAATGAGATGTATAAGTGTACCAAGTTTGAAGTTGCTAAGACTTGTGGTTTAGAAGAAATGGTCCAAACAAAATGTAAAGGTACAAACAACAAAGGGCAATAACTCAAAAAGTGGGCCTGGCTGAGTAACAGTTATTGTACATGACACTTCCCCACAATGAGATGTATAAGTGTACCAAGTTTGAAGTTGCTAGTACTTGTAGTTTAGAAGATATGGTCCAAACAAAATGTAAGGGTACAGATAACAAAGGGCAATAACTCAAAAAGTGGGCGTGGCTGAGTAACGGTTATTGTACATGACACTTCCCCACAATGAGATGTATAAGTGTACCAAGTTTGAAATTGCTAGCACTTATGGTTTAGAAGATATGGTCCAGACAAAAATGCAAGGTTACAAACAACAAAGGGCAATAACTCTAAAAGTGGGCATGGCAGAGTAACGATCCCTACACAGGACACTTGCCAACAATGAGATCTATAAGTGTAGAAAGTTTTAAGTTGCTAGCACATATGGTTTAGAAGATATGCTCTTGAGAAGTATTTTGTCCACGGACAGACATACATACATACATACATACAGACAGACATACAGACAGACAGGTTGATTCCAGTATACCCCCTAAAACATTCGTTTTGCGGGGGTATAAAAAACATTCGTTTTGCGGGGGTATAAAAAAAAAAATAAACTGTACCTATTTAACCCTTTCCCAAACGGCAAATTTTTAGGGTGATCCAATTTGAAAGCTGCTACATACCACAAAATGAATGTTGATAAAGATAAGATTGGTATATGATATAGTACAGAAAATATTGAGGCAAAAGGAGAAACTGCTGGTTATCAGCAGTTTCTTCTTTTGTCTCAATGCTTTCCAAAGCCATATCTACTAGGGACGTCAAACCAGGTCTTGTTTGGGAAAGGGTTAAAAGATATGTGCAGGCAATAAAAGTAATCTGACTTTTAGGATAGAAAATGTCATCAAAAAGGGGGTGGGTGAAATGATGATTATCAACATTTTTTTTTTTCTTTTCTCTAATATATAAGCTTAATAGCAATTGAAAGACAATTACTTAAACGGAAAGCCAGAACATAAATTGTTCATTTCATATCAGAACATTGCAACTTATGCTTGCAAAAGGGTGGAGTTACATTTTGTGATGAAAAAGACAACATGCACCTTGATTAAAAACAATTTATACAGAAATATACATGTACAATAAAATTGTGGATAACATAAATATCACAAGCTTTTTTCAACTTAACCCTTTCACAAACAACAAAATTCCAGGATGACCCAATTTCAAAGCTGCTGCAGATGACAGTTCAAGATAGATAGATAGATAGATTTTTACAAAAAAAAATAATAAGTGTACAATAAAGCATAGAAAATATTGAGGCAAAATGAGAAAATGCTTATCAGTATTTTTAACTCACATGGGCACAAAGTAAGTTATTGTGGTTAAATTTTTTTGTCTGTATGTTCGTCCACACTTTGCATGGTTCGCACAGGTCTTGAAAAACCCTTGAATTTGACCTTAGCCTTATAAAACCCTTGAAAATGGATGTGAGCCTTGTAAAACCCTTAAAAAGTAAGCCTGAGCCCTTAAAAAACCCTTGATTTCTATTTCTTTATTGTTTTGTACGTACATGTAAATTGTTTCCAGCTGACTTTTAATATACATGTACATGGAAAATTGTTTATGCAATCGCAAAATCCTTTTATAACAAGAGGGCCAAGATGGCCCTGCATCGCTCACCTGAGAGGACTTTGAGACAAACATCTTGCAAACTTCAAACTCACACTTTTTACATTACCTAGATATTATCAAGATAAACATTCTCAACAATTTTCACAATGATGGGTAAATATTAAGGTTTTATAGCAAGCACAAGATTTGACCTTTTGACCTAGTTTTTGACCTAACATTAGCCACTTTCTACATGACCCATTTATCATCAAGATAAGCAATTCTGAACTATTTTCACAATGATGAATAAATATTTTGATTATTTAGAGCAAAATAAAATTTGACCTAGTTTTTGACCTCAAATGACCTATTATATACATGCCCCAGATATCGTCAAAATAAACATTCTGCACAATTTTCACAATCATTCAGATATCAATATGCAGTTCAACAAGATTTGACCCTGTGACCTTGTTTTTGACCTCACATGGCCCCCTTTTTACATTAACCAGATATCATCAAGATAAATATTCTGAACAATTTTCACAACGTTAAAGTAAATGTTTTGGTTCCTAGAGCAATAACAAGATTTGACCTAGTGACCTAGTTTTAGACCTTGCATGACCTACTTTTCACATCACCAAGATATCATCAAGATAAACACTCTGAACAATTTTAGCAATGATAAAGTAAATATTTTGGTACTCAGGGCAAAAACAATATTTGACCTAGTGACCTAGTTTTGAACCTTGAATGACCTGCTATTCATATCACCAAGATATCATAAAGATAAACATTCTGAGCTTTCACAATGATTCAGTAAATATTTTGGTTCTAAGAGGAAAAACAAGATTTGACCTATTGACCTAGTTTCTGACCTAACATGACCCACTTATAACATGACCCAGATATCATCAAGATAAATATTCTGAACAATTTTCACAACGATAAAGTAAATGTTTTTGTTCCTAGAGCAAAAACAGGATTTGACCTAGTGACCTAGTTTTAGACCTTGCATGACCCACTTTTCACACCACCAAGATATCATCAAGATAAACATTCTGAACAATATTCACAATGATAAAGTAAATATTTTGGTTCTCAGGGCAAAAACAAAATTTGACCTAGTGACCTAGTTTTGAACCTCGAATGACCTGCTATTCATATCACCAAGATTAACATTCTGAACTTTCACAATGATTGAGTAAATATTTTGGTTCTTACAGAAAAACAAGATTTGACCTATTGACCTAGTTTCTGACCTCACATGACCCACTTTTAAAATGACCCAGATATCATCAAGATAAATATTCTGAACACTTTTCACAACGACAAAGTAAATATTTTGGTTCCTAGAGCAAAAACAAGATTTGACCTAGTGACCTAGTTTTAGACCTCGAATGGCCCACCTTTCACATCACTAAGATATCATCAAGATAAACATTCTGATCCATTTTCGCAATGATAAAGTAAATATTTTGGTTCTTAGGGCAAAAAAAAGATTTGACCTAGTGACCTAGTTTTAGACCTCGAATGACCCATTTTTCACATCACTAAGAGATCATCAAGATAAACATTCTGATCAATTTTTGCAATGATAAAGTAAATATTTTGATACTTAGGGCAAAAACAAAATTTGACCTAGTGACCTAGTTTTTAACCTCGAATGACCTGCTATTCATATCACCAAGGTATCATCATGATAAACATTCTGAACTTTCACCATGATTGAGTAAATATTTTGGTTCTTACAGGAAATTTAAGATTTGACCTATTGACCTAGTTTCTGACCTCACATGACCCACTTTTAAAATGATCCAGATTTTGTCAAGATAAACATCCTGAACAATTTTCACAATGTTTTAGTATATATTTCCGTTCTGAAAGCAAAACCAAGATTTGACCCAATGACCTACTTTTTGACCTTACATGACCCACACTTTGTACATAAGCTAGATATCAAGATAAGTATTAAGGATGGTTTTGACAAAGTTTTGGGACTAAATTGGCATCTCTAGAGCAAAAAGAAGGATTCTGTAATATTTGACCTTGTGACCTAGTTTTTGACCTTGCATGACCAACTGTTGATCATGACCAAGGTATCATCAAGATAAAGATTTAGGACAATTTTGACAAAGTTTGGACCAAAATTGGCACTTCCAGAGCAAAAGGGTTTATGACCTGGAATGATCCACTTCTTGACATGACCTAAATATCATCAAGATAAACATTCAGGACAATTTTGAGAAAGTTTGGGCCAAAACTGGCATGTCCAGAACAAAATGAAGGATTTTAAAAGATTTGACCTTGTGACCTAGTTTTTGACCTTGTATGACCCACTTTTGATCATTTCATAGATATAATCAAAATAAACATTGAGGACAATTTTGACCAAGTTTAGACAAGAATTGGCACTTCCAGAGCAAAAGAAAGGATTTTGTAAGATTTTACCTCTTGACCTAATTAATGACGTAGCATGACCCACTTCTTGACTTGACCTTGATATCATCAAAATAAACATTCACGACAATTTCTACAAAGTTTGGACCAAAATTGGTACTTCCAGTGTAAAAAGATGGATTTTACAATAATTGACCTAGTGACCTATTTTTGACCTGGCTTGACCTATTTTTTATCATGACCTAAATATCATCAAGACAAATATTCTGATCAATTTTCACAACGATTGAGTAATAAAAGTGGCCCCTAGAGCAGAAAGAAGATTTGACCTAGTGACCTACTTTTTGACCCCATTATGGCCCCGATTCAAATTTTTTGAAGTGTTTTGAAAAAGCATAGATCATATGTGTGAAATATGAATGAATTCTGCCAAGTACTTTAGGAGGAGAAGATTTTTTTGTGAAAAGTTGACGTACAGACAGATAGACAGATAGACAGATGGACAGATAGACAGATAGACAGACGCCGGACAACAGACCGATCACAATACCTCACCTCGAGCACTTCGTGCTCAGGTGAGCTAAAAATACATAGATAGGAAAGGATTAACAATAACTGAATTGCTTGTCAGCGAAGAAATTGCGAACAAAAAATTCAGTATTGGAAAGTGTGTGTTCAATAAAAGATGGTTAACAGATCAAAGATACAAAGCATAGGTCCTAGAATTTAGGTCGGACAAACCGATGAACGATTTATGTCTGCCCTTAGATTTTTGAATGTTATTAGCCCTTGAATTTCAATGTTGAGTCCTTAAAAAACCCTTAAAAAACCCTTGAATTTTCTAATCAAGATTTTGTATGAACCATGAAAAGGTGTTTATACAACAAACAAAATTGTTACTAATAGTTTGTGCATGTAAGATCTTGGACAAGTTTGATTTTTAACCTGATTAGAGCAGAGAGTCCTGAGTTATATGCCCTTGAATTTGACAAAATGCCCATTTTCACTCATGCCATCTTGATTCGGGTGAGCAAGTCAGGAATAATCATTGTCCTCTTGTATTCTCTTGCATCAATGTTTTCTCGGGCATTTCCCACTAGGGACATCAAAACCAGGCCTTGTTTGGAAAAGGGTTAAAGCACAATTAACCCTTTCCCAAACGACAAAATGTTAGGGTGATTCACTTCAAAAACTGCCAAAATGACAAAATGGAAGTTATTCAAGATAGAATTTGTGTATAATAAGGCATAGAAAATATTTAGACAAAAGGAGAAACTGCTGTTTATCAGCAGTTTCTTCTTTTGTTTCAATGTTTTCCCAAATCATATCTATTAGGGACGTCAAAACCAGGTCTTGTTTGGGAAAGGGTTAATTACGAAAGAGCAAGAATCCAGAGAAAAGGCCCCTGTAGCATTTGTGACCTGTCACGCTAAAAGGGACCTTATAGGAAGTGTGAAAAATATCGACCGAGTCTGTCTGCGCAGTTCGCGTAGCCAGACTAGGGCCGACACTTTTCACTTTTATGCAATTTTCTAAATCTGGAATGTATTCCCTATCTTACTATATGTTCATTTTTAGCATACAAGATCTGGTTGACCCATGCTTGGTCTGACATGTTTGTCACAATTTGGATTTTTTGAGTTTGGATAAGGTCCCTTTTAGCGTGACGGGTCACATTTGTGAAAAACATGGATTTGGATCAGTCTGTGTATATGGACAGTTTTATCAAGATTCATCCTGTTTCTATCAACTGCTTCATGATATGTAGCTACTCAGTACTGTAAGACAACAGCAGGAATCCTATTAACCCTTTCCCAAACAACAAAATTTTGGGGTGCTCCAATTCGAAAGCTGCTGCAGATGACAAAATTAAGATTGAAAACCATTGGATTCGTGTAAAATGTAGCAGAGAAAATATTGAGGCAAAAGGAGAAACTGCTGGTCATCAGCAGTTTCTTCTTTTGTCTCAATGTTTTCCCTAGCCTATTCTTTAAGGGACGTCAAAACCGGGTCTTGTTTGGGAAAGGGTTTAGACTGCACTTACACTCAGAAAGATCTGGTGACATATGGTGGTCTCGATATTAAATATTTAAGGGTTCTTTTTCCAGATTCTAACTCAAATAAGCACTTACATAAAGATAATTACATGTAAAATAGTATTGTTCAATATAATATGACCAGACTATTACGATGTTGAACGTGAAAGTAGACGCGCGTAAATGACTTCATCAAAACAAATCAATCCTTTTGCTTATGTTATAATTAAAGTGAAATATACTGTCAATAATCGGTAAATCACATCAATTTTTTATCTGATAAAATTTTATCACATTTATGTAATACATTCAAGCCAATCCGAGAATATTCGAATGAATGACCAGAGTGGTACTCACCAGTCTAATTCCCAGTTAATATGTAAACTTACGTAACAACCAATCTAATTGGCAGAGACATGTGTTGTCCAGTCAGATGGTTTGTACTGTAATTTAGAATCCTATCAATTTGAAATGTTGTATGTATACAGCCAATCTCACTGGTGGTGAACTCCGCCAAAGCGAGGGACGTTTTTCTCTACAACCAGGTATAGATATTTTGCGTTTAAATGTGAGTTTAAATATTTTACAATGAATTTGTTATAAAAATAGACCAGGTTCACCATTATGTATTGGCAAACCGTCGGTGTTGTTACAAAATATCGTAACTACGGCTTTATCCAAGCCGTAGTTACGAGATTTTATGACAACACTGACGGAATACATGGTTCGCGAAAAAACGTCCCTCGCTTTACCCAAGTTCACCACCAGTGAATCTGGAACCATATTGGTATGAAATGCCACAAGGGCATGTGAGAGGCAGAGCTACAGATAAAGGCTTTCTAAATTTGAAATATCAAATCCTATGTTGTGGGTACTTATTTGAATCGTCTCAAAGAGGTGATTCCAATGAGTGCCGACAATATAGGAATTCAAAATAATAAATGAAATGAGCCAGGATCTGGAAAAATGTCCTTTAAAGCTTTTGAGCCCAACATGGTTCAAGATCAGCCTGTGTATACACGCAGTCTGATAATGAACCATGTTGGTCTCTATTAGATTATTTGTGACCTGTAGCAACTTAAAGAGAGCAGCATGGATGCATATTGGACTGCATTTGACAACAGGCCGATCTTGAAACTCAATTTTTAAAAATGCTATAAGGCACGTTTCTCCAGATCCCGGCTCAAATATTTATATCAAAACGTCATCAACCCGTTTTATCTGTAGCTCTGTTTTATCTGTAGAGTTAATCAGTGCAAAAGTAAGCAATATACCATTGTAAGTGCTTATTTGAATCCTTCAACATTTTATCTACAAAACTACTGCCATTTTACCCACTAGCCCTAAATCGTATGAAATGTTTTGATTTATAAACATCACAGTAAAATTAAGTATATTATCACCTTTCTTCAAAAACCTTGGTAGTACAGCTTATTTTAAGCTGTAGTTATAATAAGGTCTTTGAAGAGAAACAACTATATATCTTGTAAAATTCAGTAATTCTAAAAACAGCTGGGCTTATTCAAAGCAACCCTATAAGTCTTACAAAACTGTACAATGATTATGGATAAAATATTTTTCTTTTTCTGTGGAGTTTCTTGATATCTTTTGGATATTACATTCAGCTATTCACAAACAGGAAATAACAATCAACACCAAATATTAACAAGCCGATTTAACCCATTACCAGACAGCTGATCTAAATCCAATGACAATGCAGAGAACAATTTCAAATGAACAAATTTTACTTGTTTTCATCTTTCTAAGACGAAAGCATTCACGGAAATGCAGAAAATGCTTTTCGCAATTTCTTCATTTTCCATGGTGTTTTTCAAAGCCTTTATCTTGTTAGATGTTATAAAGCATTATGTGGGAACGGGTTTATGGCATTCCCCAAACAAAAAGACTATTCCAATTCCAAAATGTGCTGACAGAAGAATGACAAAATAAAGTTTGAAAAAGACAGATTTTCTAAACAGAATATTCAGACAAAAGGAAACAAATGCTGATCTTCAACATTTTCTCCTTTTGTCCAAATAATTACCCAAGCTTTTTAAAATGAATACATTAAAACCAGGCATTGTTTTGGAAAATGGTCAATATCTTGAAAGACAGCCTTTGAAATAACATAGCAAGTAACATGCATTTTCAAACTCTTTCAAATAAGGACAAATTTGTCACCTTGAATAGATAATGACAAGATTTTGGACCAGTCCAGAATGATAGTTGTTGCAGTTTTTAGCTCCACTGGCCTTCAGGCCAGCGGGCTATTGTCATGGCGCTGTGTCCGTCGTGCGTGCGTCCGTGCGTCCGTCCGTCCGGTCGTCAACTTTTTCTTTAAAAATCTTCTCCTCAGAAACCACTTGATGGATTTCGATCAAACTTCACAGGAATGATCCCTAGGTGGTCCTCTATCAGATTCCTAAATTTAGTTCAGATTGAACAAGAAAGTCTGAAGTTATCTGCCCTTGAATTAAAAAAATGGCTGTTTTGACTTTGTTTTCACTCTAGCCACTACAAATATTCATCAATCAAAATAAAACTTGGTCAGAATGTTGGTGCTGATAAGATCTTGCCTCAGTGCAATTTTCAGCTTGATCTGAATATTATGTCTTGAGTTATGTGCCCTTGAAATTGGCAAAATTACCATTTTTGACATTATTTTTACTCAAACAACCATAAATATCCACCAATCAACACGAAACTTTCACGTAATCTTACTGGCTATAAGACCTTGCATGTGTGTAATTTTCAGCTTCATAGGAATCCTAAAACATGATTTTTCTGCCCTTGAATTTGACAAAATTGCTGTTTTCGACTTGATTTTACACTCTTTACATCCACAAATATTGAACAATCAAGTCAAAACTTAAACAAGATGTAGGTGAAGTTAAGATCTTACTTTAGTGTGATTCTTAGCTAGATAGGAATATAAAATCCTCAGTTATATGCCTTTCAATTTGACAAAATTGCTAATTGTGACTTTTTTTCACTCTAACAGCCAAACTCACTCTAATAAAGACAAAGCTTGGTAACCAATTGATCTTTTATTAATGTGTTTTCAGCTTTCTTGTTACTATGTAATTGCTTTAAGAGCAACAAGTTTTGAAAAATTTAGTCAAAACTTGGACTTGATATGACAAGAAATTCAGGTTTCACCAGCCATTTGTATTAATTTTGGAATATGGTATTTCCCCAAATCTATTTTTAGCTCAAAATCTATTTTTATACGCCGCCGGAGGCGGACGTATATTGGCGTCATCTTCTCCGTCTGTCCGTCCGTCCGTCCATCCGTCTGTCCGTCCGTACGTACGTCCACTTTTCTTGTCAACGCAACTCCTCCTAAGTTTCTGGCTGGATCTTCTTGAAACTTGGTCAATGTTATCACCTCAATTGGTAGATGTGCATGAAGGAAGGATTTTATGGTTCATTGATTTTTGCCTGAGTTATGCCCCCTTAAAACTTAGTCCCTGGGGCGGCGTATATTGTGACCATGGCACTCTTGTTAGAAATATGAAATATTTTGAAGTAATCAATGGTCTGTTAACCCTTTCCCAAACGGCAAAATTTTAGCGTGGTCCACTTCAAAAACTGCCACCAATGACAAAATGGAAAATATTAAAGATAAAATTTGTGTAAAACATGACATAGAAAATATTGAGACAAAAGGATGTGTGACAAGTATTGATCCTTGTCAGTCTGTCCAGTCCGCGCAGACTGACCAAGGTTGGAACTTTTCACTTTGCTGTAATTTTAAGGATTGTTTTTCTTATCTTATAGGTTGCGATAAATGACCTGGCAGAGCATCTTTAGCTTATAGCTTATCATTTATCGAGACCTATACAATGTAATCATTTTCTTAATACAACATCTGGTTGATACCTTTGAAACTGTTTCAAAACCAAAGTTCTGAAAGCACTGAAGACTGGTTCCAAAAGTTTTTAATGACTCTCTATCATGAGAATTGTGGAAACAAGGGAAAATACTGCTATGTTGTTTACCCTTATTGATATAACTTAAGCCACATGATTTTAAACCCTACAAAATCAACACAATGGTACACAGTTATCTCCCCTTGACTCTTTTCTACAATCACATCTCCATATTGGAAATCTCCTCCGATCTATTCATAGCACAGAAAACACCAACAGTGTCACAGATCTATTTATAGTATATATCACTATAATCACTAGGGGGAGATCACTGGTGGTTATGAGTTTCTGGAATTCCTCTGTTTTTGTTTTCTATGTTTGATACTGTGTAATGTACATGAGTGACAACAGAGGTTTTTATAATGTACATATTGACAGAGTCTAGCCTGGGCCACTAATGGACACTTTGACCACTTGTCTTTACAACCTGGATCTGAAAAATAAATAACATCAGGCGTAATAGAAAATGTCATAATGATAACTCAATGAAAAGCTGTAGTTATGACGTTTTAAAACATCACCAATGATAAATTACACAAGACATGATTTGGGCATGTCATAATATGGGTCATAGCATAACCAATGTTCATAGCAAAATCAAACTGGAGTGACAAGGTTTTGCAATAACACCGACAAAACATAACATGGGATGAAACATCTATAGACAGCCCATGAAGGTTATTTGAGCTTACATACTCAAATAAGTATCAGGGGCTGTACCCAGTGTAAGTATGCGCATGCGCTAAATGGCTTCCACGGTGGAAAATGTACGGTAAAAACTATAGCATGAAAGGGTCTATATTCAAATACAACTTTCTCCTTACACCAACCTGACTCCCAGAAAGAAACATTGCAAAACTTGGGAATTAAAGTTCACAGTTAACATAAGTGTCTACAACTAACAAATGGATACATTTTAGCAAAACAAATTCACAATGTATCGCTAAAGACTCTGTATAGCTACAATTTTTTTTTCATTGCAAAATACTTCTGTACTAGACAAATTGTCACTTTTTGACAAAAACCTTGTAACTGCAGCTTTAAACAAGCTGCAGTTACAAGGTTTTAGTTGAAAAGCATCGAAATAATTACCTTCATCTAACTGTGGCATATCACATGTCTGTGTGTTACATGTACGTCTGAGAGGAGGTTTGTACCCCGCCTCACATGAGTCCGGAGTTAGATCCCCGTCAAGACACTTCACATCCCTGTATTTTATACCCGTACCACACGATTTGGAGCACTGGAAGTGAAGAAAAGTAACAAACTTGTATAATTACAATAATGCAATACAAATTGACTTTTCCAAAACTAAAAGTTTCAACTCGAAATTCAGACATATTGTTCACATACAATGTGTCATAAATACTGATAAATTAAAATATCCCAAAGCCCGGAGGCATTGTCTAAACTAGACATAGTTACAAGGTTTTACTTTGAAATTGCAAAAATCGACATACAAGGTTTGCATTTATATCGGAGATAATTATGCTGAATCATCTTCTATAAAGTTTACAAGGTGACTAAAACGTAATTGAAATTTGTTTAACCCTTTCCCAAACAAGACCTGGTTTTGATGTCCTTAGAAGGAAAGGTTTTAGAAAACATTGAGACAAAAGAAGAAACTACAGATAACCATCAGTTTCTCCTTTTGTCTCAATATGTTCTGTGTTATAATGTACACAAATACCTTCCTTTAATATCAATTTTGTCTTATACTGTAGCTTTCAAATTGCACTACCCTAAAATTTTATCGTTTTGGAAGTGTTAAAAGACAAGTCATCCTGATTCTTCAAGTGTGGTTTAATATCTTTGTGCATCTATAATACTGTAAATAAAGTCTATTTACAAGCTGCAAGTATGAATTTTTGTCAACCATATCGCTGCTTTTCAGCAAATACCACGTAAATGCAGCTTGTTTTAAGCTGCAGTTACAAGATTTTTGTTGAAAAGCAACAATATATCACTATAAGGACAGTTTTAATTGTGTGACAGCTCTTAAAAACGATTTCATTGCATATTTCGTTATCATGACAATCAAAATACATTTGAAGAAGATTAGCAATTAAACAGATATCACACAATAAAATGGATTGCAACAATGCAGAGCAAATAAACCGTATGCAAAGTTTGAAATTCTATATTCAATAAAATGTTAAGATACTTCACAGGAAAAAAGAATGACTCAGGAATATAGCTAACCCATTACCAAATGAGAAAATGTTTTCTACTTGTCCAAATTCAATGATGTGGCAGACGACAATGTCAAGGCAATGAAATTTAAAAGCTTTCTGGTCTTTTCTGGTTGAAAACATTGTGGGAAATGAAGAAATTGCTTATTTCAAGCAATTTCTTTATTTTCCACAATATTTTACCATTTCTTTATCTTTTTGGAAGTCAAAAAGCGTTAATGGGTGGTAATGGGATAAACCCTTACCAAAACAATACCTAGTTTTGAAGTCCCTAATGCCAAAGTCACAATATATACTACTTTTTTGCATTAAGCATCAAGATGCCGTGTTATATGTCAAAACCCCATCATCTTGCTAAGGTCAGGTGACTAGGAACATTCTGTGATAATTTCATCCAAATCTGTACATAAATGTAGGAGGAGTTGGGTGTGTTTGCCAGCTATACAGACAGACATTGGGACAAACAGAGATGATGATACCAATATAGAAGCATAATATTATTATGATATTACATAAAACCGATTTTGGCAATACTTACTGCAACAGATCCTGGATTTCATTGAAAGGGGTTTGAACAAACAAATAGGGGTTTGTTTTCTTACTTTTACACAATTTTGAATTTCTGCATGGAAATGAAATAATTAGGCTTTAGAGTATGAATACCACCATCGACCCCAGTCTGGACCCGCCACTGACTTGTAGCATAGAAACTTTGATGGTCATTAAAATTTTCTTCTTTTTCTTCAATTTATAATTCTCTCCATGTTCTCTATATTCTATGTAAGGTCCATCAAAATCAGAGATTGTTTGGTAAATATTAAAGGGAAAGAATCAGAAAATAACAATCCACTAACCTCTGACCATTTGGTCATGAACCATTCAGCAGGACAAGGTGGTAGTGAAGGACATTTCTGTTTAGATTTAGGTTTAGGGTTCTCTTTGCAATTCTCCTCTCCCACAACTGTAAATAGCGTACTGTCTAATTTCTTCAGACATAGAATATCTCTGGTCTGTATGGCTGTCCCACATGTAGCAGAACACTGAAAGTATATGTGGTAAATGAGAATGTTATTGTTAGGCATTTCAACATCTAAGAGTTAGGCAAATTAACTGTAAAATACCACTGGTCTGTATGACTGTCCCACATGTAGCAGAACACTGCAAGTAAATGTCATAGTTAGTCAAATGAAAATAGTATTGTTAGACATTCATTAGACATTTATTACTGTCTAACTTCTTCAAACATAGAATATCTTTGATCTGTATGGCTGCCATAAAAACCCCACATGTAGCAGAACACTGAAAATAAAATGTCATATTTAGGCAAATGAGAAGGATAGTGTTAGGCATTTCTTACAGTTTAACTTCTTCAATCATAGAATATCTCTGGTCTGTATGGCTGTCCCACATGAAGCAGAACACTGAAAGCAAATGTCATAGTTAGGCAAATGAAAGTATTATTGTTAGGCATTTCTTACTGTTTAACTTATTCAAACATAGAATATCTCTGGTTTGTATGACTGTCCCACATGAAGCAGAACACTGAAAGTAAATGTCATAGTTAGGCAAATGAGAATGTTATTGTTAATGTAAGACATTTCTACGTACATCAATTTCTAACATCGAGTATGCTGCAAGCATTCAGCATTTTCTCCTTTTACCCCAATATTCTAAAGGCTAAAATGTATGCAAATCCAATGTTTTTGAACATACATTTAAATCCATAACTAAGAGGAAAAAGTACAAAAACACACCAATAAAAAGTTTGTCTAAGTATGAAATTGTTAGGTGCAAACTGCAGTTAATTCACAGTAAATGGATAATAAAACGCCAAATTTCATTCCAATTTGGCTGTCAACAACTGCTCATGATCCATTTGTCAAACTATCTCTATCTTGTAACACAATCTATGTGTGAAATTCAAATCTCAACATTGTTAAATTTTGTGTCATTCTGCATAAAGAAAAGTGACACTTGCAACAACTGCAAATTTTTACGAATACCCAGTTTGGGTGTCCTAAACCATTTACCAAACAAAACTTAGATTTAACATTTCTAACTACACAAGAAATTTTGGAAAACAATGAAGCAAAACTAGAAAATGTTAATAATCAGCATTTTCCCCTTTTATCTAATTATTTTCTGTTCTTATTATACACAAATACAATTCTTATTAATGACCATTTTGTTGTCAGCAGCATCTCCCAAAGAGAACCAACCTAACTTTTTTCTCTTTGGGAAAGGCTTAGGTGTTAGAAACAGCTTTTGGAACCCATAAATTGAACAGAAAAAGCAGACAGACAGTATTTTCTCCTTTTCTATCAATATATCTATGCTATTATATACAAATCTAAAGGTTTTTAAAGACATTGAACTTTTTCAGTGAATTTTCTAAAATCTGTCATGGAAAAGGCTAAATCCAATTATGATAAAATTACATGAATCTGAAAAGCATGGAGGTGGTTACATAAAGTGATAAATAATCTGACTTTTGACATCGAACTTGTAACATAATACTGTAGACATTATGAAATCAAAAACTTTTTAAATGCAAACAAAATAAAGTTTTGAATTCTAACAACAATCTGCTCTCTGCATCAAAACAATCTTTTACAAAATAAAAACATATCTTGAAAAAACTTCTTTTCTTTGAAAAATACCCCCAAAGCAGAGGAACATAGGACATCCAGGTACAACCCATCTTCGTAAGCCAACGGTGACATCTACGACGTGACGTCATTTCTGTATTCACCCTTGGCGTATTTAGTCCGATTTTCTTGGTATCCTGGAAAGCGCTTTCATTGGTTCTAGCGAGGTCTTGCTGGAACCAATCAGATTGTCGACTGAAAAGCATTGCATTTGCAACTCAAAAATGCGAAGATAGGCGATTTTTCCTAAGAATTTCACTGCAATAGACAGGAATTCCCTATCTTTTATCGACAAATTATCATACTTTCGACAACTCAACTAAAGAAGCAGCTATCTTTTACCTAATCTGCATGACGTATGACGCGAAAGACAACGCGCCTTATGATGTCATCAATAATGGACGAAATAACGTAGGCGACGCTTTGCGATTTCAAGAAAATCGGACTAAATCCGCTAAGGGTGAATACAAACGTAGGTGGTTTCAGCCTTGGCTAGCGAAGATGGCTACAACCAGAGTAGAGGATTGTTTGATGCAGGATGTGGGTGCAGCTACTCCAGACAAACTTAGCCCATTTATGATGAAAATTCTCTACAGAAGATTATGAAACCAATTTCTGTAAGATTACCTGTGACCACGGTCCCTCAAACCAGAATCCCCCACATGGCCTGTTTTTCTTGCAAGGTTTCCTGGTTTTGGGTTTATCCCCACATTTAAACTCTGGTAATGGGCTGCCATCTTCTGCAGAACAATACACCATTCTAGAGTGGTAACCTGGACCACATTCTGTTGAGCACTGAAATACAGAGGAATGATAAACTTGAAGTGTTGTTTGGAAAAGGGTCAAGAAAAACCTGCACATGTCTATTTTCCTGGACTTTTCCCCACATTTAAACTCTGGTAATGGGCTGCCATCTTCTGCAGAACAATACACCATTCTAGAGTGGTAACCAGGACCATATTCTGTTGAGCACTGAAATATAGAGGAATAATAAACTTGAAGCGCAGTTTGGAAAAGGGTTAAGAAAAACCTGCACATGTCCATATTCCTGGGTTTATCCCCACATTTAAACTCTGGTAATGGGCTGCCATCTTCTGCAGAACAATACACCATTCTAGAGTGGTAACCTGGCCCACATTCTGTTGAACTCTAACCAACTTGGCCATTTTTAAAATAATCTCAACATTTAAACTCTGATACATACTGAGAGTTCATAACTAATGCAAGCAGAAACATTTATAAATGGAAAGCCAGTGTTTCAATAGAAAATAATTCATTTGTTTATGTATGGCAATAAAGACACAAGACTTGTGACAATTTAAAACACATTACCTGACGGCACAATTTTAGACTAGTCCAAACTCAAAGATGTTGCAGACCATAATTACATGTAAATATATGGCCTTTTGAGGTAAAAAACATTGTTGGAAATAAAGAAATTGCTTGTCACAAGCAATTTCTTTATTTTGCACAATATTTTCTAAATTCTGTAACTTGTTGGGTGTCAAAAGGTGTCATCATTTGGTAATTGTAATTCCTACCTCTGTAGACCAGGCAGTTTGGAACCATCCCTTGGCACAAGTACCCATATCACATGATCTGGCGGTCTCAGGTTTGTATCCTGAACATTGGCTATCCTGCACAACACCCCCATCTGTGTTTACACAGTCAACGGTCCGACTGATCTGACCTAGACCACAGTCTACAGAACACTGTAGAAACAGGAAAAATATACCATTAGTAAACTTACTAAAATCTGGTCATGAAGTCCAATCAACTCATAGTTTCTATGAAAATGATACTATAGAGGATCTGATGAAGAATGATATCTCAATTTTCCTAGTATATGAAACAGCAATGAAGACAATTTGCATAGGCATCTCCTTTATCAATAAAAGTAAAATCTAAAATTGCCTCTTCCTCTTAAAGGCTACAAAAAGAACTCAAAACAATTTCTATCATCTGCTTCTTTGCCTGTTTGTACCATACACTACCCTATATCAAATTTAATCTGCTAGACTATTTTTTGTGAAAAACCTTCCCACAGTCAAAATGTAATGAGAATGGATTGCCTCACCTTAGACCAGTTACTAGCTCTCCAGTCAGCACATGGTATAACTTCACATTGTTGTGATGTAGCAGGACGGCCTGGGAGGTCACATTGGCTGGCTGATATCGGGACGCTAATGTTCTCCGATATTCTCTGCTGACATTCAACTTTACGGGTCTGAATGCCCGACCCACACGTGGAGCTGCAGACTGACCAGGGACCAACATCCCAGCTGCAACACAATGAATGGAATATCAGAGCGACAGAATGATAAGAGTGTGTGATAGGTGTTCAAAATGCATTGGTTCATGAATCCTTGGTCAAACCCTATGTTGGAGTACTCATTGGAATAGTGTTCCAATCCAAAAGACAAAGACAACAAAATAGATGTTGACGAAGATATAACTTTAGTTGTGGGTGGGTATAACATCTTGAGTCATGGGCAACATTTCCCTAAAGTTTCTTGGTCCGAAGTCAAACAGGTCTTGGTTGGAGCATGGTGACAAGATGTGTTTTTGTGAATCACCAATGCCCCCGAAATGCCTATTTTTCTTGAGAAAATGCCAATGTTAAGTTTTCATACGAAGGCATAAAAAGGTCTGCACAGATAGACTGATGGACAGACAGACAGGGTAAAACCAGAGGCGTGTTCTTTAGGGCGAGATTTTTTAAGATTTCTCAAGATGGTTTCGATAAAGCATTTCTAAGACCTAGATTGTGACCGAGGTGTTCCAAATGCACAATACTTCATACAAATGACATCATTATGACGTCATTTGTATGAAGTATGGACATTCAGAACACTGCGGTTTATGAATTATGGAACATTCGTAACAACTCTGTCGATTCTATCATATATTGTTTCTACAGAATTGACCGAGGGGTTTTCCGCAAGAAGTATAGGATAATGGAGCCTCCCATTAAACGCCTAAAAAATTTGCTCTAATTCAAGCTTTATCCTAAGATATTCTAAGAAATCTCAAGATATCTTAAGAAATCTTGCTGTCAAGGAGACACCCAGTATACACTCTTTTTGATCTAATACTCACTCTGGAGGACATGGTGACTTGTTACACACAACAGTCTGTATTTTCTTCTTGTTGGGATCACAATTTTCATCTGTTACTATCACATTAGACTTTCTCTTCATGCACACCACTTTGGTATCTTGACGCCCTACAACAGAAATCATTTTATTTATTTATTTTTTTTATTCATTTTCAATGTTTTATTTGCACAAGAGTGTCTGAATTTTCTTCTTGTTGGAATCACAATTTTCATCTGTCACGATCACATTGGACTTTCTCTTCATGCACACCACTTTTGTATCTTGTCGTCCTATAGAAGAAAGAACAAATCTGTCTGTAACAGTCAAGAAAGGACAAAGTCATTTTGGGTATAGAGAAACTATTCAACCAGGGTATCATGTGACACCACCACAACAACATCAGCTATAACAGCAATTGGATGAAATCCTAAATAATTTCGTTTATAATGTGACTGATTTAAATTTGGGTTTGAAGCAGAGAAAGTGTAAAAATGTCATGGATTTTCTGGATGCCATGAATCTTTAAAACAGCACCTGATAAAAGGATATTGACATTTTTGCAAGCAAAAAATAATTTAATTGGTTATCAATTAAACAGTCCACCATATTCACAAAATATCTGTTTTGTTTCGTCTTCTTAAATGATTGAAACCATATTTAAATCAGCCACACGTTAACCAAATTATTTAAGATTTTCTGCAATTATCGCAGTCATGTGATTCCCTTTCCTGAGTATCATTCTCTCTGTTGAAAACTTTTTTGAACATTGTGGTTAGTTGACTTCTGGACTTTGATACTTTTTGAAGAGTATCTTACATAATGCACTTTTTGCAAGCTGTAAAAAAACAAAGCTGTTTTTGCTTATGATGTCTGACAAATAGAAAAAAAATTGTGGAGGAAAACCACTTTATTCCACATAAACGACAGCAAGAATAGTATTCAAACCTTTCGTTATTTTGAGGTGTAATGCCGCCTACTACCAAAACAGTGTTTCAACCATTTTCATGACAGAAAAAGGGCATTTAGTTCCCTTTGAAAACTATTTCTAGTATAATATCAAGATTTTGAGTGAAGTACACTTCAATTTGTCCAATTTGAAAGCTGCTGTAGACAACAAGTTGGGTCTAAATAGCTATGGAATTTTTGTACATAATCCCAGAAGGTCCCATTTTGGATGAAGAGTCACGTTACTAACCCACACCTATAAAAGTCTAGTGCAGTCTGACATTAATGTAACCAACTATTTAACACTATCATGGCAGCTATCACACCATAAATCATCTGACAAAATCTTTATAACCAATCATTTTTCACCCCATATGCTGTCTTTACTGTTTTCTTGACACTTTCCCAACTAAAAACCAATTAGGCTGTTCCTAATTCATAATGTTTTACAGACAACAAAGTCAATGCTAAGGCACTATATCAAAAGTCTAAGGATAAGGTATACTAAATATTGAGGAAAAGAAGAAAATGTTGGTTATAATTCTCTTCTTCTTTTGTCTGTTTGTTTTCAAAAGTTTTCTCTTATAGGATATTAAAATCTAAGCTAGCGTAATAAAGGGTATCATTTGTCACTTTTGTACTCAAATAATATGCTTTTGTAGCTCAAGTACAAAAGCAAATCAATTATTTCCAAAGTTCAAAGGTGGCATGCATGACTACGTAGACACCATGGATATTCATTATGGCAAGTTTGATGATGATCTCCTGATAGAAACTGTTGCAAGGAAATGTGCACACCAGAAACAAACTGACAGAATGAATAGACAGACAGTAGGCAGACTGCACAGTGTTTTGCTACATGAGCTCAAACATATAAACTCATGTTTAAGAAACCCATGCTCTACCTCTTGATTATACGCTTTTGTCTAGCCCCATTGCATTCAAAGCAGAATCAGACATTTTCACAATATTAGGAGAACCTTTTGACAATGCAGACAATTTAATAGCAAATAAATCACTAAAGTCGCCCATATTTAAATTTTATCTTGCATCTTTTTAACTTGATATAAAAGAAATGCCATTTAATCAAGCAATCAAGGTTATTAATAATAGAATATCAAAAATACTCCCAGTTATAAATTATTGCTAAAGACCATAATTTAACCTGCATTACATAAACAACGCCTCTGAAACAGTTCAAGAACTGGTTCTAGAATGTTCTAAGACATCAGTTCTAGAACATTGTAGATCGTTAAATGGCACTTCAGGAACTTGGGTTCTAGAACTAGTTACATAACCACTTTTTAAATCGGGCTTTGCAAAAGCCTGATTTATATTTACTGGAAACTCGACAGACGATGACTTGAAAAATACGACGAAATCATCTTTATTCCCTGAGCAATGTTTCGAGCCAAACTATTTGTTTTCAAGCACCGAAGAAACAGCCTTTTCAGTCACAATCTACAAACCTTTTTTTAATCTTATTTACTTATACGACAAATAAAGAAGAGGCTAATACAAAATTTGATGTAATTTTCGCTTTTAGTAATTACCAGTTAGTATTTTCAGTGTTTATAACAATCTTTTCGGTTGAGTAAAGAGTTGAACTTACAATAGGTTAACTGTATAATAAATTTGTAGCAGTTACAATATTACTGCTCTAATTTTTTTCTCGAACGGTCATTTTCCACTTGTAGGGCTACTAACCAATCAAATTCTGTTATGATTACCACGTGGTCAAAACCCACGCCTACCAAGGTTGAACTCTTACATTTTTCGTGTCATCCACTGAGCTATGGACAAACAACGCAGAAACGGCCTTTTCAGTTACAATCTACTTTTTTTTTTATCTCATTCACTTTTGCGACAAAAAAAGAGGAGGCCTATACAAAATTTGATGTAATTTCCGTTTTTGGTAATTACCAAATTTGTATTTTCAGCGTTTTTTACAAGCTTTTCGGTTGAGTAAAGGAATTGAAAAGTAAAATAGCTTAACTGTGTTATAAATAAAAAACAGTTACAACATTACTGCCCCGATGTATTTCTGCAATGGTAGGGCTGACAACCAATAGAATTCTGGTATGATTGTCACGTGGTCAAAACCCACGCTAAACGAGGGACAGATAACCAATCAGATATTGTTATTTGATCACGTGGTCTAGCACTCACGCGTTGTAAACAGAACCGACGCCATCTTTCTCCAGCGGATTCGAAGAAAAGAGACGGAACCTGAAAGGATTTATGTAAGTTTAGTAGTTTACCCGTTTTTATTTTGTTCCAATATTGCAAGTTACAGCATTTTCATGCATCTGACATAGCATTTCAAGTAGGAGATTTATTTGCAGCCATTTATTGCCTAGTACTACAGAGATCTCTCTTCGCAGCTTGCGGGCACTGCCTAAGCCAAGGCAGTTCAAGTCAATATATGGGAAATGAGAATGCGCTGAATATAAATTAGCAAATAATAGATTTGTATGCACACACAGTTCTTTTTTATGAAGACACTGATAATCGGTCTCTTAACTTAAAAAAGACCTCTGCTTGCGTGCCTCAGGAGATGTTACTGCAGGTTGGACTGTTTTGATGATCTGAAATTAATGTCGATCTGTTTCATCCTTTATGAATAGAAATACGATAGCTTGGATTGTCTGTCCTTGAAATGTATTTGTAGTGCAAAATCCCAAAATGAGCTTCCTGTTTTTTTCCATTCAAGCCTGTTTTGAAGGTTGACTAGATCTATAGATCTATAAAAGCTTTGAACACGACAAGACTATTGATGAAGATCTGAAAACTGCCATTTTATTATTTTTTATCCAATTGTAAATCGATTTTGTCATCAGTGGCATTTAATATTGCAAACCATCAATTTAATTGCCATTTTGAGGAACACACAAAAACAGTCCAGATTCCCTGTAAATACGTTTCAATTGAAAAAAACTGATGATCATGTTGGGGTTCATGTTGCTGGTTGACTAAATTTGATCTTCACTTTTGCATCAAAGTAGATAAAACAAAGGTCTTCTGGCTGGCGACCAGGTCTCGACGGGTACCAGTTCCCGCCATCTTACCCATTTCATGGTTAAACCTGAAAAGAGTCCTTTCTCACAAAAAAGTTAAGTTGACACCAACTTCTTTTATTCCCAAAATACATCATATTAAATAATATCAGGTCTTTACTGTGATACTGTATCGTGGGCGAGAACTGGTATACTGCGAGAATTGGTCGCCAGCCAGTATCTCTGCTTTATTCTTGTCTTTTTTGTTCTAGATCAATACTCAGTTTGTCTTATAGTTAATGTTGTATTCACGCTGTCCGTTTGTAAACGGTCAGATCTCAGCAACCCTTGGGCCAAATTCAATAAAACATTGCATGTAAACTCCTATTAAATCAATCGAGAATTTTTTTTCCTTTTCTTTGAGTCTGCCACTGCAAAAAGGGCTTTAATGTAGAAATTAATTTTTCTATTATTTCTCTTCATTGAGAAACACTTAGTCTGGGAGCATTAACCCCTTCTTGGATAGCATGAAGTTCTAACTTCTTTGAATCCAAGAGTCGCAGGCATGTAAATATCGGTGCATATCAAAATCTTTTGGACATGGATATATTTTACGGTATCATGCATGTACATTGAATACTTTGAAAGAATGCACAGAGAATCAGATATGAAATATTTTTAGAATCTTGGAAAGTCATTCTTGGATATTGAAAGCAATCTATGGACATTGAAATTGAAATGTTTATAGAATCTTGGAAAGTCAGTCTTGGATATTGAAAGCAATCTATGGACATGGATTTATGAAATGTTTATAGAATCTTGGAAAGTCAGACTTGGATATTGAAAGCAATCTATGGACATGGATAATTTTTTTTGAAATGTTTATAGAATGATCTTGGAAAGTCAGTCTTGGATATTGAAGACAAACTTTGGACATTGATATTTGATTTGGTATCCTGGATCTACATTGAATACTGGGAATGAAAGCACTGAGATTTGAAATGTATATATAGAATTTTTGAAAGTCAGTCTTGGATATTGAAAGCAATCTATAGACATGGATATATTATTTCATTTATTTTAGCAAAGAAAAGCAATCTATAGACATGGATATATTATTCAATTTATTTTAGCAAGGAAAAGCAATCTTGAAATGTGAATTTGCATAAATTGATATGAAAAATATCTTGGAAAAAGAAATCAATAGGTTTTTTTGTACAAATATTGCAACATATTTAAATTCAATTAATAAAATCCATTCTTGGACAAAGAAGATTGCCAGTTAGTAACAAATATGTTAACAGAAAGTGTTGAACCAGTTTTTTCCATACAGAGAGAGAAATTCATAATTATGATTTAAAAAGGAGAATCAATGTGAATTTCAATGATATCAGTTTTGTTAGTATTTTCCCATTACAACAATTATGAATCCTTTTTTGTACCCTAAGATTCAAGTCTGTGTATAAAAAAGAACTACCAGTTATTTTGAAATGTAAAATCTTGTAAGCATAATGAAAATCATGAATTAAACATGCACACTCCTATCGGAGCAAATGCTTTTCTGTTATTGACCATTATTCTGGTTATTTCAGCCATGTATTCTTTAGTTTCACAAGCAAATGTCCACCAAGCATCAGAATGCTTTCCAGCTCTGGCAAGAGGGAGGCAATGTGTGCCTTGTAGCCTTATGTTTTTATATACTATAAAGGCTGGTAAGCATCCGAAGGACTTCATATGTTCAGACTTGTGTAAAATTCTCAAAGCTGGTAGTAATCTCTATTGTGAAATGTATAATGAACCTTCTTTCAATCTTGAAAATAACAATGGGTTGGTTGACCCAGAATTTCTGCCAGAGAGAATAATGTATGAAAGAAGTACTTTATATATACAGCACTTGGGTGTAAGATCTGAATTGCTGAACAAATGCACAGATGGATCAAACCAATTGAAAAATCTTTTGATTCAGTGTTCATGCATGTCTAATTACCATATCATTGTTTTTGGAGAATTATCAATTGGTATTTACACTGATGGGACCAATTTTTATGTGTTTGACAGTCATTCAAGAAACAGACTTGGTACTTTTTGTCCTGATGGTTTCTGTGTATTGGGGAAATCTTCTGATTTATGTTTGTACCTGGATTTTTTGGCTTCTTCTCTGTCCTTGCAAAAAGATTCATTACAGATTGACATTCATTCATACAAGTTCACTGTTAAATATAAACCTGTAAGATGGTCTGTTCGAATAAAAATTCTAGACAGTGAACATATGTTTCAATTTCTAAATCACAAAAAAAGGAAAAACCTTAGTGATGACAATTCATCACCAAAAAAACACATGCATTCAAGTTGTTTGGCAGAGTCTTTGTCTTCAAAATTTCATGAAATGACTGCTCATGGACCAGATTATGTATGTGCTTGCTGTACCCAAACCTTTTTCAAACATAATGTGAAACAAATAAACAATTTGAGAAAACAACCTGGAACATACACTGGCAAATTCCTTTCAAATTTAGGATTTGCAGAATGGATATGTACTGGATGCCATTCCTATATTCAAAAAGGTAGCACTCCAAGATTATGGGTTGAAAATGGTCTTAAGTTTCCAAAACAGCCAGATGTGCTTAAATTAACACAACTAGAGGAAAGGCTTGTAGCCCCACGTATTCCTTTCATGCAACTCCGTGAAATGCCTAGGGGTGGGCAGGTGAATTTGCGTGGGAATGTTGTGAATGTACCTGCTGATGTAAACAGTACAATAAAATCGTTGCCAAGATTACTAGATGAAAATGAAACTATTATGTTGAAATTGAAACGCAGATTATCCTACAAGCATCATGTTGCTTTCGAAAATATCCGTCCAAATAGAGTTTTTGAAGCAGCAAAGTGGCTTATATGCAATAGTCAACTCTTTAAAGGTGAAGGCATTGTTTTAAATGAGAGTTGGTTACAAGAACCAGTTGGTTTACAGTGTTCTAGATTGAGTGCTGATTCTGATAGTCAAACTGATAATGAAGAATTGAATGCTGATACCGAAGGTATTGAACAGAGAACACAGTGTTGAATCTAGAGTGCGCCATTGCGCCATGGGCCGGCAAAATTCGCAAATGACGCAATGGAAACACAAGCTCGGGCCCGACGGGCGCACTCGCTTCTCGATCGTAAAAAGTCCATTCCGGTATTATAAAGCCCGTATGGTCATCCTAACTTCAAATCTAAAATTCAATTTCTTCTTGAAATAATTCATTTGATATTTTTAACTTAACTTTTCCGCTTATTTAGAGGTTCCCTGTTTGGTTTGTTTACATTTTTCCAATATCCGCTAACGCGCATGGGTAAGGAAGAGATCGATGAGAAATTTGCATAAATGGGCGGAACTTAGTATCACCTGACGGCTTGAGTAGGTTACCGGGCGATTTAATCAGAGAGGAAAACTCCGAAACCTACGATCGAATACGCTTCAAATTCAGTTATTTTCTGAAAGTTAAACCAATTTCCTACAAAAACAGAATACATTCCTTCGTGTGGAATGCCTTCATTGATAATTTTTCTAACCCGATTTGACTTGCTTCAAAAAAGACGCTTCCACCCACTTGCCCGAGTAATTGATCAATTTACTTCATTGAGAGCACCCCTCTAGGAGTAAGGTAATTTACTCATGATCTTTGAAACGCTTTTATTAGTTCATGTTTACTTAGAATCAAGCGTTTACTGGACTCGATCGTTGTTAATTTTGGTTCTACTTTCGTTTTTAAGAAAACTATCGTAAACAGTTGGTATTCGAAAGAACTATCGTGATATTTATCGACTTTTAAAAGTTCTATCGACTTGTCGCTATCGTAAGGTAAAATATTGCGAAACTGCCATAAGTTGACATATCGTTACACATTTTTAAACTTGAATATTACAAAGTCAACACAGTGTTGTTTTGGCTTACTAATGCAAGAAAACAACGTACATTCATGTGTATAAACCAATTAAAAGTAAGTATCATAATTTTACTTCTTTTTCTAAGTTTGTCTTTTTGTCCCCCATTTTCCCCAAATGTCCCCCTGTTTTGATGGCTGTGGGCCCGACGGGCCCCCTCTCGGGCCAAGCTAGATTCAACACTGAGAACAGATACATGGACAGAGGAGGATGATTTTAACGATAGACTTGTTGGTAATTTAGACACTTGCCTTCAGCCTGCAGACTACCGAGAATTCAATCAAATTTTGTCTGTTGCTCCAGCAGAAAAGAATTCACCCATAAGTTTGTTTCAGGATATACATTCAGAGTGTCTAGCTTTTCCGAGCATATTTTGTGGCCAACAGAGGATAAGCAATGACCAACGTCTTGTTCCACTTCACTACAGTGACATTTGCAAATGGGAATTGCGCAATGTTGATAGACGTGTTGCAAATTCCATACCAAACATTTTTTTTAAACTTAAAAGGCTTCAGATTAAGCAAGTGAAGGACAAGGTCTCTCTTGCCATCCGAAAATGTAAAACGAAGGGTAAAAGACTGACCGCTGGGGATCTTTTAACCCCAAGTTTTGTTCAAAATCTTACAATGCAAGATGATGGTTATAGAGTCCTGAGAACATTACGTGGATCACCGCCTTATTGGGAACAGGCAAAGCGGGATGTTTTTGCAATGATCCGTCAGCTTGGTATACCAACTTGGTTTTGCTCTTTCTCTGCCGCAGAAACAAAGTGGGTGCCACTCTTAAAATCCCTCTCAAAGCTTGTGAAAGGAAAAGAAATTGATGCATCAGAAGCTATCTCAATGTCTTGGCAAGATAAATGTGAGTTGATAAAGGCTGACCCTGTCACATGTGCTAGGTATTTTAACTTCAGATTCGAGAAGTTTGTTAAAAACGTATTGAAACACGTGTCAATGCCTATTGGAAAGATCAATGATTTTTTCTATCGTGTGGAGTTTCAACAGAGAGGGTCACCACATATCCATATGCTTATTTGGATTGAAAATGCACCCATTCATGGTAAATCTCCAGATTCTTCAATTTGTGAGTTTGTAGACAAGTATGTTACATGTCATAAAGATAATACAATTCCAGAATTGGTGAATTACCAGACTCACAGACATGCTAGTACATGTAAGAAAAAAGGAAAAAATAAATGCAGATTTGATTTTCCAATTTTTCCAATGCCAGAAACAGTAATTCTTTATCCATTTGATAATGGAAAGGAGAAAAATGCACACATTGAGAATGTTGAGAAAATAGTAACAATTTTGAATGATTCATACAAAAATGCTGAAGATGTATCTTTTGATGAATTTCTTCAGTTAATTGATATGGATTATTCAGGATACATGCTGGCAGTACGCAGTACTTTGACAAGAGCAAAGGTTTTCCTAAAGCGCTCTGTTATAGAAAGTAGAATCAACAACTACAATAATGTTCTGCTGAGAAGCTGGATGGCAAATATGGACTTGCAATATATCTTTGATCCTTATTCTTGTGTATCATATGTTGTGTCCTACATTTCAAAAGGCCAAAGAGGCTTATCTAACTTACTGCAGGAGGCATGCATAGAAGCACAACGAGAAGACAGTGACATTAGACAGCAGGTTAGAAGAATTGGAAATCAATTCTTGTCCAATGTTGAAATTGGCGCTCAAGAGGCAGTTTATCTTATCCTACAAATGCCCCTGAGAAAATGTTCCAGAGACATAGTTTTTGCAGATGTAAATCTGGAATGTAAAAGAACTTGCCTCATCAAGTCATGGTCACAACTGAAGGATCTGCCTCAAAACTCAACTAATGTTGAAATGGACAGCACTCTTAAACGGTATAAAAGGAGACCAAGGTCTTTGGAATCCACATGTTATGCTGATTTTATTGCATGGTTTGACCTTGTAAAAATAAAATCAGTGGAGAATGATAATGAAGGTGATGAGCTTCCTGAAACTGAATATGACCTGAATGGTGATGATGATGATTCTAATGAACAAAGTGAAGACATTGAAAGTGGTGATATAATAACTTTCCGTTGCGGCACATGTTTGCGGAAAAGACGTTTTCCCAAAGTTTTGTATACACACATAACACCTCTTAACAAAGATAAAGAAGAGCATTATCGTCAAAAAATTATGCTTTACACTTGTTGGAGAGAGGAAAATTCATTAATGAATGGCTCATCCTCCTATGAGGTCAGTTATGAGATGCATGTAAATGAAATCAATAGAAACATGGTGCAATACGAAAAATGTGAATGTGATAATATGCCAGATTTTAGCAGCATAGCATATGAAGATAATGAAGGTGCAAATGTCAATGCAGAAGGAGAATTTCAAAATTCTGTAGATATTGATGAAGGAGTTGAAACATCTCGTGAATTTGGATGTTTTGATCCAGGAACAAGCAATGACGAATTGAACTATGATGTTGGAGATGACATATGTGCAAATGTAAGGAGTATACCTGAACCACTTCCCCAAAATGAAATAAGTATTCATGAGTATTATGAATGTGTAAGAAATTTGAATGTTGAACAGAAAAGGTTTTTTTTACCATATTTTGCATTCTGTGAAAATGGGAATTCTTCCTTTTTATATTTTCCTTTCTGGTGGTGCAGGGGTTGGGAAAAGTGTTCTAGTGAAGTGTATTTACCAAAGTTTACTCAAGTATTTAAACCACCAGAAGAGTGAAGACCCTGACAAATTGAAAGTTTTACTTTGTGCCCCAACTGGCAAAGCTGCTCATAACATAGGGGGTTGTACAATTCATTCAGCATTCTGCATCCCTGCCAGTCAAGGGTTTAACTTTAAGCCACTTGATATGACTCAACTAAATACTCTAAGGTCAAGATTTTATAACTTGAAGGTTATCATAATTGATGAAATATCAATGGTTGGAAGGGGAATGATTAACTTTATCAATTTAAGACTTCAGGAAATAACCGGATGTGTAAAGCCATTTGGTGGTATAAGTATTCTTGCTGTAGGTGATCTATACCAACTGAAACCAGTAATGGATTCATGGATATTTTCACAGGGTAATATGGCACAAAATCTATCCATGCTTGCAAGTAGTCTTTGGGTAGATTTATTTAATTTCTTTGAGCTACACCAAATTATGCGTCAAAAGAATGACCTGCAGTATGCTAAACTGTTAAACAGATTACGTGAGGGGAACCACACGGAGGATGATGTTTCTGTTTTAGAGACCAGGCTTGTAGATAATAGGGACAAACAAATTGAGAAAGACTTGCCTCACTTATACTGTACAAGGAAAGACGTTTTTGCTCATAATCTGGCAGTCTTAAGTGAAATACATCACAACCACAAAGTAACGATTGAAGCCATAGATGATGTTTCTGGCAATATAAGTAATTCTCTTCAGAAAACTATTTTAAGTAAGATTCCTGCCGACTCTAAACTGACTATGGGTTTACAAAAAGTCCTTATTCTTGGCCTTGGGTTGGCTGCAGAATTGTCATTAAATGTAGATACTGAGGACGGATTGACAAATGGATCAGCATGTTTGATAAAAAAATTTGATTTTCGAGTGCAACACTCAACTAGATGTAGTATAGTTTGGGTACAATTTGAGGAGGAATCTGTTGGCAGAAAATATCGTTTGAAGTATAGGCATTTGTATGAAAATGGAATTCAATCCTCTTGGACACCAGTCCTCGAAGTTTGTCGTAAATTCACATTTAGATACTATAAATCCTATCTAATTGCACGAAGACAATTTCCTTTGTATTTGTCTCCTGGCAAAACCATACACAAAGCTCAGGGTTCTACCCTAAAGAAGGCTGTACTGAATTTTGGAAGCAGAAAAACCGACCATATTCATTATGTTGGATTAAGTCGAGTAACTTCTTTGTCCGGAGTTTTCATATCATCACTCAATTCTTCAAAGATAAGTGTTTCACCTGATGTTGCAATGGAAATGTACAGATTAAGAACAGAGAAAAAACTGAATTGCCTCCCACAAAATCTCTCTGATTTTAAATCACATGAATCATTTATTGCATACTTTCATAACTGCAGGTCATTGCAAAAGCATTTCAGTGACATAAAACTGGACAGGAATATACTTTCTTCAGACATTCTTGCTTTTGCCGAGACAAGAATAGGAGAAGATCCATATAAAGCATTCACTCTTGAAGGCTTTCATTTTGTTGGATCAAACTTGGATAAGGTTCCACATGGGATTTCTGTATATGTCAAGGAAGTTCACCAATTTGAAAAGCTAGATTATGGTACAATATGTGGAATAGAATATGTATTGATGCTGGTGCACAATGTTGGTCTTTTCTGCTTTGTCTATTGTCCACCTTCAAGATCAACCAAGTCAAATATTGAGTGTTTGTTGAGGAGATTTTACTCAAAAATCTGTCACTTAGACAATTGGCATTCCAAAACAGTGACAATAATGGGGGATTTCAATTTTGATTGGCAAAAAAATGCTTCTTTATGCGAAACTATTGAGCATTTTCATACATTGAATTTGAATATCATTCGTACAGATGTGTCTACTGATTATGGTTCTTGCATAGACCATATCTATTCAAATATAGAAAAGGAAAAAATTATTTGTTCAGGCACTTTAGAATCATACTTCTCTGACCATAAGCCTTTGTTTATTGTATTCAAATGCAAACTTTTTGCAGATTGAATGACCTCTAGCAGAACAACAGATAAGAGGGGTGAAGACATTCTTTATTTGTTATTTCAAATCCATTTCAAACTTATGTTATGGGTACCAATTTGAATCGTGTTGACAAGACAATTCAAATGAGTACCCACTACATTGGGTTTAATGACCAATTAGTGAATTATTTCATTTTGAAAAGCCATTACCCCCTCATATCTGTAGTGTACCTTTTCTGTAGAATGATAAGACTAAAATGTAAATTCTGTCTAACACATTCAAAAATGCAAAATGATAAGAGTTGAAAACTGGTTCAAATTTGACTTTAAAAATGACAGAATTTTATGTAAAATAAATGTTGTAATTATGTAATTATGTAAAATATTGCCAAATTGATAGATGCTGAATATGCAGAAGTTGTTGGCTTGAGGCAAAACTTTTGTAACTGCACATTTTGAGAAATTCACTTTTGTGTATTTCCTACATGTATGATAATTGACACAAGAAAGCAAATTTTGGAAACAAAGATAAATATGCTCGCTTGCTTCAAGACAGTGTTCTACTTATTCTCAGCTAATACTCTGGGGATTTGATGAGATCCACTCTGTAATGGCCTTGGATTGCGCCATTTCTCACCTGGTTTTATCTCGCCATGAATTTTCAAACATTCAAAATATAGTTTAAAGTGATAAATCAGCATGTATTCCACTTTTTTGAGGAGACCCAGAAAGTGCTTGCATTCTATTGTTTGAAAAGAAACAAGAACATGAAAGGTTTGGTATAGGATCGAGAGTCCAAGAACCATAGTTTATCTCATCAAATCCCATTGAACATAAGCAGAAAAATGAAACAAACTATGAAACATGTTGAAACTATTTACCTAGATTTTTCAAAAGGTGCCCTTCCTAAAATAGAATATTAGTATAGAATATTTAAGATTTGAGTTTCACAATAGGATAGCTGTTGTTATTCTACATACCAGAAGAAAGTATTTTTGATTAATATATAAAGCATAAACATTTAATTAATTACAGAATGGCCTCCACAACTATCGAAACGGCTTTCAAAGAAAGGGGTACTGGTCCTTACCCCAGTCCCCTGAAGTGTGTGGTGGTGGCGGTGCTGGATGAATATACGTATACTGGCCGTAATGGGCAACCGATGAAGGGCAAGAATGCTGCCGTTTCGGATGGCACGTCACTGGCCAAAGTGATGTGCTATGACGAGGATAAATTTAGATATATGAAGGTAAATATTCTTGCCTTTTCTTTTGTCTAGTGCAGAAGGTGGATATTATAATTATAAAGTATATACTGGTATCATCATCCCTATCAGTCCAATCATATGTACGTTCACAAAGATGAATGCAGGGTTTTATTAAGATTTGAAGTAGGAGGCTGAAAAGGAACGGTAGGAGGCAGGGGGGTCCTCACTCCAGCAAGGATAATAGGGACAGCACCCCTTGTCAGACAATTCTAGGCGGCCAAAATGTGATTTGGGGCGGTCATTTTGGCCGCCTGCCGCCTCTTAATGAAAACGCTGTGAATGATCAATCTATCTTAATTTTGTCAATTAGTCAGGGTTCTCCAAAGAATGGAAGCTGGACAGGAGTGGCAAAATATGTAACGCTTAATGTTTCATCTTTATTTACCCATTACGGCACAGTGACGCCTTTTGACACCCTCGGAGAAAATGGCTTGGGAAAACTTTGTGGAAAATGAAAAAATTGCTTGTGACAAGGCGAGCAATTTCTTCATTTCCCATAATGTTTTCTACCCAAAAAGACCAGAAAATGTTGACTTTCTTTTACTTGAAATTGTTGTCTGCAACATCTTTGAATTTGGACAACCCTTAAATTTTGTCGTTTGGGAAAGTGTTAAGATGCAATTAATTGTGAATAAAAGCATTTAGAGTTTCCCTAAAAAGAATGACTTGCAATATTTTGCTTGTGGCTTTTGAAACCGCTGGCAAAAAGGCAAATACACTCACAATCTGGTTTTGAATATATATCATAAAGGTATTCATTTTGAATACAACTGAAACATGGTAGGAAAACAAGAATTTTCTCATTTTTAGTAATTTCTTCTTTTCCAAGTATGTTTTAATTCACAAATACATGTAAAACATACATATACTAATTATAAATATCGAATATACAGTTGCCACTTGTTGTGTGAAGTCAACAGGGCAGTAAAAAGCAATATCCGGCTCGCATACTTTTGTTTGAAGTATCCATACATGACATTTTGATCTTTTTGTTTATTTATCAAGAATGTTTAATTTGAAATATAATTGAAAATGTAAAGAAATGGGCAATTTCCTTCTCCTACTTTATTTCAATGATAATATTGTTTTAGATACTCATACTGTGATTTCATTAACCCTTTTCCAAACTTTGTATTGATGTCCATGTACCCTATTAATTTTCTTTTTTTCTTAAATCTTATTAAAGGTTAACCAGACTGTAGTGATGAGGAACACCATTAAGCGTGTTGAGGATGTTACAAAGATATTCGTTTGGACCAAAGTGACTAAAGTTTTCATGTCGGCTCCACTTGCCATCCCAGATAGCCACATAACCTTGGGTCAAGCCTTGCTAGAGCCACCAGCAGCTGAGGTGGTTACTGTGCTTCAGGCCCTGTCTTCTCCACCAAAGAAGAAGGTGTCTGTTAAGGCAAAGATAATTCAGGTTAATTTTCTTTCATAATTTATTTTAACCCTTTTCAAAACATAAACATGGTAGACCGGTTAGTATTGAAAGGAATTGCAGACAGTAAAATTGATGCTTCAGAACCAATGGCCAGTTGGGATGTAAAGAGTGGTCCTTTGAACAATAAAAGGTAAATGTTAACTCAGCTTTAAGAGTAGCTTACTCATGTATATGCCAACCTTTGAAGGATCTGGGTATATTGGTTAACTGTTTTTTGTCGTTTGTCGATATTGGTATCACTATGGGAAAGGGTTACTAATAATGGGAGAGTAAATCATCCAGGAGGGCAATTGACCAAACGCCAAACGACAGATCGCTCCGCCCAACATATAATTTAAGACAAACAATGGGGATGTGATCGTTAATAGGGAACGATTTTATCCACTTAATCATGACATAAATTCAGACAAACAAAATAGTATTTCGTAAGTGTTGTTATAAAATCTCGAAACTACGGCTTGATTTAAGCCATAGATACGAGATTTTATAACAACACCGCAGTTTATCAAAATATAATGGTTACCCAAGTCTATTGTAACTACAAAATTCTTTGATAGTCAGTCGATAAATCGATACAATAACATGTGCAATGAAGAACAATTGGGGCATGACATTTTTCTGATCATCCATTGGCTAATCAATGTTTTTGATTGACAGTCTGTCTATCCGTCTGTCATTCCTTAAAACATTAGCATTTTTTTTTTTTGGGGGGGGGGGGGGGGGGGGGGGCGGTATTGAGTTTTCACAAACACATCTTATTTTTCAAACATTTTTGTTTATATACACAAGAAACTTTATTCTGTTGAGACCCTGTGGTGTGACCAGGTAGTCTGTAGGAATATACATCTTCTTGTGTCTGTCTTTCAAACTTGTAACTTTACATTACAGGAAGACGAAGTAACACATGTTGAGGTTAGAGGACAGGAAGTACCCATCAAAAAGATGCTGGTAGAAGATGAGACAGGACAAAGCAAAATAACCCTTTGGCGTGAATGTGCGACTGCCAACAACAACATGAGGCCAGGAGATTACGTTGAAATAACGGATGTTGTCACTAACGTTTTTAACCAACAGACTAGTTTATCAACAACGTCCAGATCAACAGTAAAGGTTTGATTATTTTTATTGTACCTTTCAGGTTTGCCATGCATCAGGGAAAAGTCACAAAAATCAAGATTTTAAGGTCCACAATTTATCATGAAGTTTCATAAACAGTTGGGGAATTTTGAAAATACTGTATAGCATCAAAATCAGTCATGGAATTAAATTTCCAACGAAATGTGACAACACAGCCTACACAGCAATTTGTGTTGAAGATGACAAAAAGATGTTGATAAAGATTGGGTTTGTGTTAAATTACATGCCGGACCAGATATTGAGGCAAACAAACAAAATGTAGGTCATCAGCATTTTTTCTTTTAGCTCTGGTTCCCAAGGTTTGCATTATTGCTCATCACCCTAAAATCTTGCTGTAGGTGAAAAGTCACTGGATATATCGAGGACTCGGCGCAAGACTATTGTAACTACATATTTTTCAGAAATTCACTTTGTAAAATTGTTGCGTTTATCTTTAGGAAGGAATACATCATGTATTCTAATATTTGGTTTCAATTCTGTGTAATCAAAAATATATTTAGAATTTTATAAATATTTTGCCTTTAACATTTCGTTTTCCCCCTCCTGTAAAATTTTACAAAAAGTAGTTACTATAGTTTTGCATTAAGCCCTTGATATGAAAAATAATGAGAATGGGCTTTCAAATTACAATGTCATGACTCACGTTTTTTAAAAAAAAAGAATATTACTAGTTTGTCATGGCCCTGTGTCTTTTCTCTGCCTGTCCGTCCCTGTGTGTGAAACTTTCTTAAAACAAAACTATTGAGTCAATGCTAACTTTATACTGGAATCTTCATTTCAAGGACTTCTTCCAAATTCCATTAAAAAAATGAATTCCATGTAGATTAAAAAAAAAAGGCATGGAGCAGGAACTTGTGCAGTCTGAACTTTTGAAATTGCTATCAACAAGAGGCCTGTGGAGCGCTACAGCCTGTCAGAGCTGTATAGTTGAATTATTTGTGTTTTACTTTCAAGGTTCTTCACAGAATAATTTGAAGATGTAGTTGCAAATTATAAGTATTGGTAGACCTTAAAACGCATTGTATTCATGCAAATAATTGTGATAAAAAAAATAAGGGGAAAAGAAGAAATTGCTCAATTTAAGCAATTTTTCTTTTCCCATTATGTTTTTATACAGAATTATTACATTTTAATTTACAAGAATGCATTATTTATCAGTTTTTGATATGAAATACCTTTAAATGTCTCTATTTAGTGACATTTTCAAGAATTAAGCAATAGAGGTAATTTTTAAGCTGTAGGGGGATTACAGTGATTTTTATGAAGCTGTAGTGGGGCCAATACAGCTTATTGGGCTGGGAAGAACACTGAGTTTATGTGTAAAGGATCCAGGAAAAAAATTCCTGTGCAGTTCAAATTATTCTATGAATGAGTAGTATTTATTCAATTGTATATCAGGTTAGTTTGCTTACATTCTACTTAACTATTGTTTCTTTTAAACAGAAATGTGAAGGCCCAACAGTAGAAAAGAATGTACTGATAGAAGGGGTATCGGTCAACAACGACCAAGCAGAAGTTTGCCTAGATGATGGCTCGTGCCTGCAACTGCCATCAGAGATGTTACATATGGCTGTGATGGCAGATAATGCCATCGAAGACTTAGAAATGTGCACATCAGATGGACCTCTGTTGGTTAAGATAATTTACAAAGGGTCTACTATAACAGACATAGCTAAAATGTAAAAACAACATGGAAGATCTTCCCCCAAATACAAATACAGACTGTTCCAATTTGAAATACAGATAATATGTAGAGTATAGGTCAGAAAATATTGAGGCAGAGGAAAATTGTTGGATTTGATGATTTCTTCTTCTGATTCAATTTTTTCCCAAAGTTTTTCAAAAACAGGTCATTTTTGAAAATGGAATATATGTTATAGCTTTTGATATTTCAATCAGAAATGTGAATTTACAGGATAAAAAAACTACTTAACCCATTACCACACAGTGACTCCTTTTGACTCCCCACAAGAAAATGGCTTTAGAAAACATTGTGGAAAATGAAGACAAGCAATTTCTTCATTTCCCACAATGTTTTCTACCCAAAAAGTCATAAAATTTCCAAGTTTCATCACATTGAAAATGTCGTCTGCAACTTATTTGAATTTGGATCAGTCCAAAGTTTTGCCGTTTGGTAATGGGTTAAAAAACAAATATATCATAGTCAAAATGTAGATCTTGCCTGACCACTGTGTATAATCATGTGACCAGAATTTCAGAAAATCTTCATTATTTTTGTAAATACTTGACCAATTTGAAATCGGGTTGAAGCAAAGAAAGTGGGAAAATGCCGGAAATTACTTTGGCGTGATAGATTTTTGAAAAATCAACTGATGTCAAAATGTTTTTGAATTTCAATCTTTAATAACTTTTTTACCAGCTGATTTTTCAAAAATCATTTACGTCTATCTAATGCATGATGTGACATCTTTCCTTCAAACCGAATTCAAATTAGTCAAGTATTAACAAAATTATTGAAGACTTACTACTATCAAAAAGGTACGTTTATCACTTAGACTTGTATATTAATTCCTATTAATTTCTTTACAATATATATAGTTGTAATAAGGTTGTTTAGAGAGATATCATTTACTTTTCCTAGTTTGTTTCGTGGAAAAGCCTGATGATTGATCATTGACCGCCAATCCTTTGGTAAAATTGTGGTTGCAAGTCCAAGACTAGTTTTCCTCTTATCTCAGGAAAGAAAAGGGGAAGGCATGGCCTCTGCACTTGTCCCGCTTATTTTGGTAATGGACCATACATTTTTCAGACATATGGCTCTACAGTTAGGCAAGCATGTACACTTTGTATCTTTGAAATATGTGTATACAAATATTTTCTCAAGTACATAATTATGATATTTGACTGAATTTTACTTTTTTGGAAGCATTCCTTTTTTGTTGAAGTTCTTTAAATTTGCCATTTTTGTGTCATTTACATATATGGAATGTTTCGAAATGGAAGAAATTGTTTGACAAGCACTCCCTTCATTTCCCACAATGTTTTCTAAAAAAAAAATTGAATAAATTTCATGCTCTTGCATTTGTTATCTGCAACATCTTACAAAATATGGCTGTTTGGAAAGGCTCAAGCTATTGCATTTGTTAAACCTTTTTAAACAATGGTGCTTTTTGACTGCCTTATGGGAAAAGGAAGGAAAATGTTGAAGTAAATGCAGAAAAAGCTGATAATGAACACTATCTTTGTTGCCTCAATGTGTTTTATATGCCTCCGTACCTAGAGATTGGGGGCATATTGTTTTACTTGTGTCCATCTGTCTGTCCGTCTGTCTGAAAACTTTACAAACTTAACCTTTGCCTTTCCTCCAAAAGTATTTGATATAGAAAGCTCAAATTTGGTATGCAGCATCCTTTCAATGATATCTATCTGTTCCATGTAATTTTTTGCAATTTCTCCAAAAGTATTTGACATACAAAGCTCAAATTTGGTATACAATTCCTTTAAATGATATTTATCTGTTCCATGAAATTTGACCTTCCTCAAGGTCATCCATTAACCCTTATCAACCCTTTCCTCTACAAAAACTTGACATTTTACAAAAATGGCCATTTTGGGGGCATGTGTTTCACGAACACATCTTGTTTTGTCACATTATTTACAAATCATTTATATTCATGTTCATACTGTATTTTCATCTTTTGCCAAGTTATCCAAATGTCTTTCAAATGTAGCTATTTTTGCTCATTGTGTCTCAAGTCTTCCTAGTTTGTTATTTCATGCTATCCTTGCTATGTTATAGATATTTTGTAGACTTGTCTAATGAAATGTGTTTATTTGTTATGAATTCAACAAAAGAAATGTTTGTGAAAACAATGGAAAATGAATGAAATGGGTGATAACAAGCTTTATCTCATTTCCCACAAATTTTATAATTAACATTTATTAGTCTTCCACCATATTCAAATTACAGCAGCTTTCCAATTGCAAGACTAAATTTGTTGCATCAAAGAAAGGCTAAAGAAGTGTGCTATTAATTTGTGTAAATGATGTAAAGTTTGCTTCATTTATGTGTAAGAACTGTTTAAGTTCATAGGACCAATTATATTCTAAAATGCATGAAAAAATGGAAAGATAAAATATTGCATGTCAATTAGTTTATTACCCACAATGTTTTCCAAACATGTATATGTGCTGTATGTCCTTATATAAATTAAAATGTGTTGTTCATTTATTAATGTCTTCCCAAACAAGTTACAGTCTCAGATAGAAAAAATGGAAATGATTGAGGCAAGAGGAAAATTCAGAAACCAGCATTTCCATATTTTGCCTAAATATTTTCTGTGCTATATCTTAGCCACATCTGATTTTCATGAGCAAGAACATGGACCATCAAATAGGATTACTCTAAAATTTTGACATTTGGGAATAAGTTGATATTATGAATTAATGATTTAATTGTGTTTGCTATGTATGATGTAAATAACGTTTATATTTAGCTCAACTGAGCAAAACATGTTTTTTCTGAGCTTTTGTGACCACATGTCATCTGTTTGTCTACAATTTTTTTAAACATCATCGCCTGAACCATTGGGATAATTTTAACCAAACTTTGCATGAATATCCCTTGGGTGACCCTTTTCATTACTTGTTAGCAAAGTAACTTTTATTCTTGAAAAAAGTGTTGTCTGCAACATCTTCAATTTTGGAATAGCCCAAATTTTCCCTCGGGATAAAGTTAACCCATTTCAAACAAAATGATGTTCTGTTGTAAATTGTAGACAAACAGTTAAAATATATAATTGAGCCAGGATCTGGAAAAAGGTCCCTTAAGGCTTTTGAGCCCAACATGGATCTCGATCAGTTTGTGCATATGCACAGTCTGATCAGGACCCATGTTGTTCTCTAATAGCTTCTTCCTGACATGAACAAACTATAAGATAGCAGCATGGATCCTGATCAAACTGCATTTAGACACATGCTGGTCTTGAAACATGAATGTCTCAAATTCTATAAGGGACGTTTTTCCAGATTCAGGCTCAATTGTATAATAAAATTATAGCTTATAGAAGAAAAAGGAGAAAGGCTGACCATCATCATCATCTTTACATTTAATGATTTATGACACTTTCCTAAAAGCCAGTTAACCCTTTCCCAAACAAGACCTGGTTTTGACGTCCCTAAAAGTAAAGATTTGGTAAAACATTGAAACAAAAGAGGAATCTGCTGATAACCAGCAGTTTCTCCGTTTGACTCAATATTTTCTTTGCCATACTTTACACAAATCATATCTTTAAAACCATCCATTTTGTCATTTGTGGCAGTTTCTGAAGTGGATCACCCTAAAATTTTGTCCTTTAGGAAAGGGTTAAAATCAAGCCTAATCTGGTAAAATGTAAATTAAGTTGTTGCAAAGTTCCTCAGTAGTGTGCTAAATGAAAGCAACAAATATTGGTGCATAATGCTATTGCTCATTATTTAATGGTGCTAGTCCATGACACTCTCTTTTATAGATTTTAATGTTGATTCTAATGTGTTCTGTAAGCATAATCTACATTTTTCCTACTGCTCATTGATCTCAGGATTTGTTTTACATATGGTTTTGTTTTTAATTTGAAAATGAATCTTGGCGCCAAAACTATCACCCAGTAGTGCTATGTGGTACTTGATAGATTAGTAAATTACAAGCCTCATTCGTTACATATGTTTTTATATCCTCAACTGGATTGACAAAGCTTATCAAGAGTATTAAATACTAGTACTAGGATGTCAATTCTTTGAAATTAAAGGGACGTCAATTAAGTGGAGTTAAATTGTTGTGCATAAGGCTTGTTATTTATCTTCAATATAGTCACCCATTTCTGTGGAATACTTTTTTTCATGTATTTATATATATTTACCTTGAAAATTAATCTAGTCATAAAATATCGCAACCTTTTTTTTTGCATTGATAGTTTTTCTTTATGTTAGATATTTTGATTTGCTGGCCTTTTTCACAAGAATTGATCTCTGCTCTACTGGCCATCGGGCTATTGTAACAGCGCTGTGTCAATCGTGTGTGCGTCCGTCATGTTTCACAAATACATCTTGTTTACATTAAAAATTTTTACATTCCGACAATTTCCTGTCAAATTGGTCAAAGTTACATTCCATTACTTTACATTGTCATACTCCAATCTCACTCCTGCACTTGCCAATTTCAGCTTTTTTGGTAAAGTTTTGATTCTGTTACTAGTGAGATCTGTCTGGTTGTTTTTTTTTAAAGGTGCAGGGGTTTCAGCTTTTTTCTGAAGCTGGTTTTCAACTCTGAAATATAAGTATTTTGATTTAAGGCAGTATCAGGTTAATACATTTTAACTGCATTTTTATTTTTACTTTGAGCCAATTATTGAGTTAAATTCAACCAACATTGTGGCATTTTAGACAATGGTTGACCAACATCAGTTCTAAATAACTGCAACAATGATTGTCACACAAGTAAACATTTACAGTTTTATTTTCAGATATTAAAAAAAAAAAACCCAAAAATATCATAGATGAATCATTTACTTATACCAATCCTGATCTGGATCCATTTGATCTCAAATAATTGAAATGCCACACTGGTCTAATATCTGCACCCAACCCTAATGTATAGATTGTTCTGTTCATTGATTTATGATTTGATATTAAGACAAAATTGATGCTACTATATGTACTAGTCTTATCCCTTAACCCTTTCCTGAATAGCAAGTTGAAATGCATCCATTCTCAAATGTTGGGTATGATTAAGAGAACAGATATACCAAAGAAAAAATTTCTGATTATCAGCATTTTATATTCTCTTTTTCCCCTTCATGTTAGCCTACCCTTACTGTTTAAATAAGGTTGTCTAAATTTGTCTTGTTCAGGAAAGGATTAAGTTTGTATTTTGATAGTTCTTTTATATTTTGATACCGTTTTTTATAATATTTTGATACCGTTTTCTTTACAAGTTTAATAAAAAAATCAAAAAGTATTTTATGTTATTATCTTTTATCCATGTAACTCTTCAAAATCAAGATATATCGGTCTCTGGATTTTGTGATTCACAAGTTAAGCTTGTTAAAGCTCACAATAAATTAACTGGTAGAGCAATTCTAGCTATAAGCTAGAGATGCTCTGCCAGGTCATTCTTTGTGAGTTATAACTGAATATTTGTTTTGTACACAAGAGAAAACCGAGGGCTGTAAGTGTTGTCCTATGACAACATTCTCTTTTGAATATATCTTTTTGTCCTAGGCTTAAACGCAGTTTGTAACGCATTGTCTCTCGATCGAGAGGTCCCGGGTTGGATACTCGGCCGCGGCAAATACCCTTTCAGACAAAAATGTCGTCCATCAATGGTTTGATATCACGGAACATATGTGATGGATCAGCTGGAGGCTTGGTTAGGTTGTTGTGGTAGTACTGGTATGAGAAACAATAGGAATCCAGGGTTTGGTGCTCCAGTCGCTCAATTATATGAACACATCAGTCGAAAACGCCGTAAACCCTAAAAAACCGATCACAACACAATGGCAAAGAAATCTGTGCTAAAAAAGAGTAGTATTGCCGTTACGTTTGGATAAACCGTCGGTGCTGTTATAAAATATCGTAACTACGGCTTTACTAAAGCCGTAGTTACGAGATTTTATAACAACACCTACGAAATATTGTTTGTCCGATATTGCGTCACTTTTAACTGGATTAAATCGTTCCCCACTGTGTTCTAACTTTTAGCTCTCTGTACGAAAAAGGGCTTTTCCAGTCCACTGGACCAAGGCTGAATAATTTTGTTGAAATTTCATGTGCAATTTTGGCATCTCTACTGTTACTGTGCCTATACACCGTAGAGACATGACCGAGATTTGCCATTTTCTGCCTCTATATAAATGCTGCCCTCGGGCATCAAATTGATGCTGGTTTACCCCCTTGATGTCTGACCGTATAGCGCAGTTGGTAGCATGTTGGATAATCAATCTTAGTTGAACAGGGTTCAATCCCAAGTTGAATGGAAATGTTTTGTGACATATCTCCCAAGTTGAGTGGATATAATTGACCAAACGCCGACTGTCAATCAAAAACATCGATTAGCCAATGGACGACCAGAAAAATGTCATGCCCCAATTGTTCTTCGTTGCACGTGTTATTGTATCGATTTATCGACTGACAATTAAAACAATCGACATGCCAATGGCAAAGAATTTTGTTCTAACAATAGACTAGTTTTACCGTTATGTTTTGATAAACCGTCAGTGTTGTTATAAAATCTCGTAACTACGGCTTAAATCAAGCCATAGTTACGAGATTTTATAACAACACCTACGAAATACTACTTTGTTTGTCCGAATTTACGTCACGATTATCTGGATAAAATCGTTCCCTATTAACGATCACATCCCAATTGTTTGTCTTAAATTCTATGTTGGGCGGAGCGATCTGTCGATTGGCGTTTGGTCAATTCTGTAAACTCCATTTGGATGAGCTGGTGATGTCCTCCAAAAGATGGAGTGTTAACTGTTAAGACAAAAAATCACAAATGGGACAAATATTTAACCAACTTTTTTGTCTAAATTTGAGCCCTTTTGATTGACGAACTATTGCACTATCCCAGCCTCTCAATGATGCCCGATTTACAGTGCTGACAGCACTTTGATTTAACTCAAGTTCTTGACTTCAAGTTCTTGAACTGTCATTTAATGTTCTAGAACTAATTCTTAAACATTCTAGAACTGGTTCTTGAACTAGTTCAAGAACCAGTGCTTAAACGTTAAATTGCAGTTCTAGAATTCAATAAGAATGTTAGAGTTCTGACCATAAAATATTTTTGAAACAAGAGTGCCATCGTCACAATATACGCCGCCACTTATAAAACTTCCCCTGTGAAATGTAATTCATAAAATAATGAACATATTATGAATCTTACGAATGTTTCATACATTACTCATTATCACTTCTTTAACACACTTCATGAAGTTTACTGCATGAAGTATGATGATAATTGCTTCATGAAGACATTATGAAGATATTAATGATTGACAAAATCCTTAAAACCTTCATGATGAATGCAAAGGATTTATTATGAAGTTTTCATTTAAAAAAGTTCAATAAAATTCTTAATTAGTTCATAAGATGTCCATTATTGTGCATAAAGAACTCATAAAGAATCTGGTCCAGTTTGAAAAAAAACATGAGCTGACCATGAATTAATAATGGATTGTTACTACAGTTCTTAAAATGTCACTAACATGACCATAGTTTGAATAAAGAACTGTGTAAGAACTGGTAAAGAATCAGGCCTTGTTCTTTGAATATTCTTAATGTGTCCATTTGGAAAAAATGAACTGGTAATTAATTAGTAAGGGATTGTTACATTTCTTAAAAGGTACATAATAAGGCCATATTTTGAATAAAGAAGTGATTAAGGACTGATAAAGATTCAGACCCAGTTCTGTAAATATTCTTAATGTGTCCATTCTGGCAAAAAAATGAACTAATCATGAATTGATAATGGATTGTGTACAGTTCATAAAATGTTCTTAAAACGTTCATGATCTCCCAGTCTAATTTATGTTCCAGTCTATGACATGTGGTTTAGAAAATAATGGAGGGAATTTTGCTTGTCTGACTATTTTTCAAGAAATATGTTTTTGTTAAGAGTTATAATTAATATTTTTAGTTATAATCAAGTGATTAAGGAGCTCACTAAATGATAAAACCAAGGAAGGCAATGTTAGTAAGTGTTCTTTAGACTAAATTTAACCACATAATTATTCTGTAAAATGGATATTATTATTTTGCTTCTATTAATAGGAATCATTGATTTTTAATGCCTGTTACTTATTACAGTTCTGAAACTACCTATTCTACAAAAAGTTTCTTAAGTTTTGTTCTGTCAGCAACATATTTGTACAAATTGTTTTTAGTATTTTTCATGACCTTGACATGTTTTTAAAAAGGAAATAATGGCTTTGTTTAAGGATTTATTATGCATTTCCAACTTCATAAAAAATTCATTACTCTGTGTTTAGAGAAACCTGTATGTTTTTATGAATTTTGTAAAGAAATATTATTCATGAATTCTTCATTGAAAAGAAGTGAACAGAAAATGGCCCATACTCATTTTTAACAAAATAATCATGATTTCTTCTTAAGATCGTTTGCGTATTTTTCTTGCATGAAGTCTTCATGAATTATATGATTATTTATTCATGAAGACTTCATGCCTTTTTCTCAGAATGCAAAACTGCATGGTTTAAGGATTTATTATACATTTCCAACTTCATGAAAAATTCGTTACTCTGTTTTTATGAAGATTTATGCAAAATGGGCCATTTTCTGTTCACTTCTTCTTCATGAAGATTTCATTTTTTCCGTTCTTGAATAGCTAATGAATATTTATTTAATACTTCATGAAGAATGACAAAGCATTTCACAGGAGTTGAGACAAAAAAATGACATTGACAAGGATTTATAAATTTTCACTGAAAAACCTGTAAAAAATTGTGTTCACAAAAAGATTTTTATAAATATCCAGTGAAAAACCTGGAAGGAATTGCGTTCACAAGGCTAAAATATCATTAAGCCCCAGTGACTAAGATTGAAGGGGGCATAATTCAGGCAAAAATCAATGAACACAAAATCCTTATTTCATGCACATCTACGAATTAAGGTAATAACACGTTTCAGCACCAGAGACTAAGTTTTAAGGGGACATAACTCTGGAAAAAATAAATGAACCATAAAATACTTCCTACATGCACATCTACTAATTGAGGTGATAACATTGAACAAGTGTCATTAAGATCCAGCCAGAAACTTAGGAGGAGTTGCGTTGACAAGGCTGCAATTTCAATAAGCCACAGAGACTAAGATTGAAGGGGGCATAACTCTGGCAAAAATCAATGAACCATAAAATCCTTCCTTCATGCACATCTACCAATTAAGGTTATAACATTGACCAAGTTTCATTAAGATCCAGCCAGAAACTTAGGATGAGTTGTGTTGACAAGCCTGCAATTTCAATAAGCCCCAGAGACTAAGTTTTTAAGGGGCATAACTCAGGCAAAAATCGACGAACCATGAAATCCTTCCTTCATGCACATCTACCAATTGAGGTGATAACATTGACCAAGTTTCATTAAGATCCAGCCAGAAACTTAGGAGGAGTTGCGTTGACAAGGCTGCAATTTCAATAAGCCACAGAAACTAAGTTTTTAAGGGGCATAACTCAGGCAAAAATTGACGAACCATAAAATCCTTCCTTCATGCACATCTACCAATTGAGGTGATAACATTGACCAAGTTTCATTAAGATCCAGCCAGAAACTTAGGAGGAGTTGCGTTGACAAGGCTGCAATTTCAATAAGCCCCAGAGACTAAGTTTTTAAGGGGCATAACTCAGGCAAAAATCGACGAACCATAAAATCCTTCCTTCATGCACATCTACCAATTGAGGTGATAACATTGACCAAGTTTAATTATGATCCAGCCAGAAACTTAGGAGGAGTTGCGTTGACAAGGCTGCAATTTCAATAAGCCCCAGAGACTAAGTTTTTAAGGGGCATAACTCAGGCAAAAATCGATGAACCATAAAATCCTTCCTTCATGCACATCTACCAATTGAGGTGATAACATTGACCAAGTTTCAAGAAGATCCAGCCAAAAACTTAGGAGGAGTTACGTTGACAAGAAAAGTGGACGGACGTACGGACGGATGGACGGACGGACGGACAGATGGACGGACGGACAGACGGAGAAGATGACGCCAATATACGTCCGCCTCCAGCGGCGTATAAAAAGTCAGAAGAGCAAAATTCCCTCCAACTTTCTTATGTACAGGAAATGACTTCATGTCATAGACTGGAATGAAATTAGACTGGGGGGTCTGATTTCCACCAAGTTAATACTATATCTTGTGAGCTATGCAAGATACAGCTGTAACATTTCACACATTGATATATCATGCTAAGTCTTTTCATTTAGGACCATGACCTTTGACCTTGTGACTTTGACCTTGAAGTTTAACTGACATGTACTTTACAAGAATTTTAATCTGGCTTTTATCCTATATACACTTGTTGAGACAGAGCCTTGATATTTTGCAAATGGATACCCCCCTGCCAAGTCCGTTTATTCAGAACTAAGGCCTTTGACATTTTGACCTTGAAGTTTGACCTACTATACAAGAACTTTAACCTGGCCTATATAACATAAAGTATTAGAAATAGAGCCTTGATATTGCACAGAGAAAGATACATCTTGCCAAGACCTTTCATTTGGAATCATGACCTTTGACCTTATGACCTTGAACCTTAATCTACTTTACAAGAACTTTAATCTTTAATCTAATATACCTATATCTCATACACTATTGGAGATCCAGCCTCGATATTTCACACATGGATACCTCCTGCCAAGACCTTTTATTTAGAACCATGAACTTTAACATAATGTGGCATTGACTATGAACTTTGACCTACTTTACAAGAATTTAAACCTGGCCTGTATCTCATACATTTTTAGAGAGTACATTTTACTCAAAGATACACCTTGCCAAGACATTTCATTTGGTACTTTGACCTCATGACCTTAATTTTGAAGTTTAATCTATTTTAAAGGACTTTTAACCTGGCCATACACTATTAAAGATATAATCTTCATATTCCACACATGGATACCTCCTTACAAGACCATTTATTTGAAACCAAGACCTTTGACCTTGGCATTTGACCTTGGTAACAAATACCTTTTCCTTGCTTATGTCTTTAGCACAATAAGAGAAAGAGTCTTGATATTTTGAACTCAAGTTCTAGAACTCAAATTTGTAAGTTAACTAGACAGTCCTGGCGGCCTGGAAGCGCTCCACAGGCCTGATTGTTTGTCTTGTTGAATGCAATTTCAAAGGTTCAGGCTGCGCAAACAAGCAAATGCATGACCAAGCTGAAAATTACAAGCAAGTAGGATCATATGGTCAGTAAGATTTCTGTGAAAGTTCTGTATTGATTAGTTAATACTAATGGTTGTAAGAGTGAAAATAAAGCTGAAAATGGCAATTTTGTCAATAACAAGGGCACATAACTCATATAAAAATTCAGATCAAGCTGAAAATTACACCAAGGCAAGATTTTACAGTCACCAACATTCTGTAAAAGTTTTGTCTTGATTTGTCAATATTTGTAGTTGCTAGAGTGAAACCAAAGTCAAAATAGAGTCGAAAATGGCAATTTTGTAAATTTCAAGGGCACATAACTCAAGATATAAAATTCAGATCAAGCTGAAAATTATACCAAGGTAAGATCTTATAGTCACCAACATTCTGTACAAGTTTTGTCTTGATTTGTCAATATTTGTAGTTGCTAGAGTGAAAACAAAGTCAAAATAGAGTCTAAAATGGCAATTTTGTCAATATCAAGGGCACATAATTCATGATGTATAATTCAGATCAAGCTGAAAATTATACCAAGGCAAGATCTTATGGTCACCAACATTCTGTCTCAGTTTTGTCTTGATTGGTCAATATTTGTAGTTGCTAGAATGAAAACAAAGTCAAAATAGAGTCGAAAATGGCAATTTTGTCAATATCAAGGGCACATAACTCATGATGTTAAGTTCAGATCAAGCTGAGAATTACATTAAAGCAAGATCTTATAGTCACCAACATTCTGTACAAGTATTGTCTAGATTGGTCAATATTTGCATTTGCTAGAGTGAAAACAAAGTCAAAATAGAGCCGAAAACGGCAATTTTGTCAATTTTAAAGGCACATAACTCATGATGTTAAGTTCAGATCAAGCTGAGAATTACATCAAAGCAAGATCTTATAGTCACCAACATTCTGTACAAGTATTGTCTAGATTGGTCAATATTTGTAGTTGCTAGAGTGAAAACAAAGTCAAAATAGAGCCGAAAATGGCAATTTTGTCAATTTCAAGGGCACATAACTCATGATGTAAAGTTCAGATCAAGCTGAAAATTATACCAAAGCAAGATCTTATAGTCACCAACATTCTGTATTAGTTTTGTCTTGATTGGTTAATATTTGTGGATTTTAGAGTAAAATTAAAGTCAAAACCAGCTATTTTTGACATTCAAGGGCAGATAACTCAGGTAATTCTGATTCAATCCAAATTCTTTGAAGGAATCTGAGAGAAGGTCACCCAAGGATCATTCTTGTAAAGTTTGATTGAAATCCATCTGGTAGTTTCTGAGAAGAAGATTTTTAAAGAAAAAGTTTACGGACGGACGGACGCACGGACGCACGACGGACACAGCGCCATGACAATAGCCCACTGGCCTGTCGGCCAGTGGAGCTAAAAATTGTAAAATTTTATTGGTTCTTAGAATTTTGTTGGTTCTTGAACCATTACTTCAACGAGTTTACTTCTCAATACTTTAGTGAATATACAAGAAAAATGTGTGGTACAAGCATGAGCGTGCATGCACATATTCTGAAATTGAAAGAATATACCACAATGAATACATTTATTAACCACTAATCAATGAAACAGTCTTGCCTGATCTTCAATGTACTAGATCGATTACTAGGCTCCGCCCTGCCTTCAGTTAAAGGCACGCAGAATAAGCCCTTGCAATACCCCTGGATGGAAAGTAGTAAAATTAAATTGTGTTGTTTAGGAAAGGGTTAATAAATAGATTATCACAAAAACTCCCAGTAATAAATTATTGCCAGAGACCATAATTTAATGCTTGTCATTTTTTCACCATGCCACACACCTTGTTTTTGCCCCTCTGATTTATGACAGTACTTTAATATTATGTTCAACTAGTGTGATGTAAACGAGAAGCAGAAAAGGGGCCCAAATTATATGGTATTTAACCCATTACAAAACGGCATGATTTTGGACTGTTCCACTTTAAAAGGTGTCGCAGAAGACAATTTCAGGTAGAGGAAATTTGAAAAATCATGCCATTTGGGTTAGAAAATATTGTGGAAAATGAAGAAATTGCTTGTCACATGCAATTTCTTCATTCCACATGATGTTTTCTCAAGCCCTTTCTTATGGAGGAGTCAAAAGGCATCATTGTGAAGTAATGGGTTAATTCTTTCCAAAATGCAAACATAGGATTATCAACAATAAAATTATTTCTTGCTTTTTATAACGCTTTAAACCCCTCCTATCTATAGAGCTCTATATTTAAATTCTAGCAATTGTGTGACAAATTTAGTTTTTCCCCTAAAATAGACATGTATTAACCCTTTCCCAAACAAGACCTGGTTTTGACGTCCCTATTAGAAAAGGCTTGGGAAAACATTGAGACAAAAGAAGAAAATGCTGATGATCAGCATTTTCTCCGAAGAAAATGCTGATGATCAGCATTTTCTCCTTTTGTCTCAATATTTTCCATGCTATGTTGTGCACAAATCATATCTTTATAAATATTGATTTGGTCATTTTCAGGAGTTTTCAAATTAGACAACCCTACAATTTCGTCGTTTGGTAAAGGTTTAAAAGGTTTCAGAGATTGATAAATGATATAATCGATATCATCAAGTGATAGAGACATTAGATCAACATGAGCCAACATCAAAGCATTTAATGATTTATGATGTGCAAACCTAATATCGGCCAATATTATGATTTATTTTCATATCATATGTCATTACAAATTAACTGTCACACATAAAAGAGAATAAAAATAGGCTTCTGAATAACCGGCAAATGTAACTGCTGTGTGCATACATCTATCATCATGGTTAAGGCAAGCTAGGTTCCAATTTCTGACAGGCCGGTAGGAACAAGGGGGCACGGGTAGGAAGAGGGGGTGGCGGTAGGGGAGGGGGAGGGGTATTATGGTGTCCCAAATTTGTCCAAAAATGCCGAATTTTCCTTATTTTACACTGAAAATTTGGGCAAAATCCAATTTAGCCCCCCAAATATTCAGACACAGGGGCTTGAGCCTATGCAATACGAAATTGCTTCCTACGGGCCTGTCCGATCAGATCAACTTGATAAATCACATTCAAGTTATCAACTATAGATCATGCTCAGTTGGCATAGGTGATCAGAAGTGGTCAGGGTGATCAAGCCTGATCTGCATCACTTGGGCTTCATTCAAACTCATTTTTTTTTACATGTTTAAGGGGGAATGCTCCAGTTTCCTAATTTTTTTCCCAATAATAGAATCTATTTATATTTTGTATGTTGAAATTACATGTTATTACCAATTGAAAAATAAAATAAAAATGGATGGTCAGCGATCTTGATTGAATTTTAAAGGCATTCGTAGCACATATCCCTACATCGAAAAAATGCACACTTTTTTGCACCTGTCCATTAGGTCACTAAAATGCTAATAAAATGCTGTATATTCATCGTTTAGTCCCGAAAACGGTTTTAAAGTAACGTCTTACATTTAATAAGAACAGAAAACCAAAAATATGTGCTATTATAAACGCGTAAATGTATAAAACAGCATGATCACGTGTTCGGTTAGATCAACGAAGCTGGAGTGTTTTATGTCAAAATTTGCATATTTTTGGAAATATTCCAAGTTCTACATAATAGAATTTAATAAAACTCCTTCATTGTATTGAGCAACATGTCCTGGTAATAATTCAGAAAGAAAGTGTATAGGTCAGCATACTTATTAGTGAATTACAGCAATTTTAATCAGCTACACATGAATAAAATGACGCAAGACAGTGGTAACTGCATATACACTTACGACTGTCTTGCTTTAAATAATCGATTTCCATCTTGAGAAAATCAGTTTCGCAAAATAAATACACTTTTACCATCGAAAATGGTAAATTGTAATGATGTGTTAATATTATTGAAAATATGGTAGCGAAACATATTGGTACGAAACACTTAATTTACTACAGTAATGACCAAGTGTTCCAAAAAACTGGAGCATTCCCCCTTAAAATACCTGTTTGATCAAGAAGCGATCATGTATAGAGCGAATAGAAGTTCATCCTGATTGAGAACCAATCTGGAGATAGAGTGTGATCAGGCCCCGGTTTCTGGAAACAAGAGGGCCAAGATGGCCCTGCATCGCTCACCTGAGAGGACTTTGAGACAAACAACTTGCAAACTTCAAACTGGCATGACCCACTTTTTACATGACCTAGATATCATCAAGATAAACATTCTGAATAATTTTCACAATGATGAGTAAATATTTAGTTTCTTAAAGCTAAAACAAGATTTGACCTTTTGACCTAGCTTATGACCCAACATTAGCCACTTTCTACATGACCCATTTATCATCAAGATAAGCAATTCTGAAGTATTTTCACAATGATGAATAAGAATTTTGATTTTTTAGAGCAAAAACAAAATTTGACCTCGGTTTTTACCTCCCATGACCCATTTTATATGTGCCCCAGATATTGTCAAAATAAACATTCTGAACAATTTTCACAATGATTCAGATATCATTATGGTTCTAAATGCAGAAACAAAATTTGTCCCTGTGACCTAGTTTTTGACCTCACATGGCCCCCTTTTTACATTGACCAGATATCATGAAGAAAAATATTCTGAACAATTTTCAAAAGGATATGGTAAATATTTTCGTTCCTAGAGCAAAAACAAGATTCGACCTAGTGACCTAGTTTTAGACCTCCCATGACCCACTTTTCACATCACCAAGATATCTTCAAGATAAACATTCTGAACAATTTTCTCAATGATAAAGTAAAGTAAATATTTTGGTTCTTAGCACAAAAACAAAATTTGACCTAGTGACCTAGTTTTCAACCTCGAATGACCTGCCATTTATATCACCAAGATATCATCAAGATAAACATTCTGAATTTTCACAATGATTGAGTAAATATTTTGGTTCTTAGAGGAAAAACAATATTTGACCTAGTGACCTAGTTTCTGACCTCACATGACCCACTTTTAAAATGACCCAGATTTCATCAAGATAAACATTCTGAACAATTTTCACAATGTTTAAGTATATATTTCCGTTCTTAAAGCAAAACTAAGATTTGACCCTATGACCTAGTTTTTTATCTTACATGACCCATAACCTAGATATCAAGATAAGTATTTAGGATAGTTTTGACAAAGTTTTGGGGCAAAAATGGCATCTCTAGAGCAACAGGAAAGATTCTGCAATATTTGAGCTTGTGACCTAGTTTTTGACCTTGCATGACCCACCTTTGATCATGACCAAGATATCATCAAGATAAACATTTAGGACAATTTTGACAAAGTTTGGACCAAAATTGGCACTTCCAGGGCAAAAGGGAGGATTTTACAACATTTGGCCTCGTGACCTAGTTTATGACCTGGCATGATCCACTTCTTGACATGACCTAGATATCATCAAGATAAACATTCAGGACAATTTTTAGAACGTTTGGGCCAAAACTGGCATGTCCAGAACAAAATGAAGGATTTTAGAAGATTTGACCTTGTGACCTAGTTTTTGACCTTGTATGACCCACTTCTAATCATTTCATAGATATAATCAAGATAAACACTGAGGACAATTTTGACAAAGTTTGGACAAGAACTGGCACTTCCAGAGCAAAAGAAAGGATTTTGTAAGATTTGACCTCTTGACCTAGTTAATGACCTAGCATGACCCACTTCTTGACTTGACCTTGATATCATCAAAATGAACATTCATGACAATTTCTACAAAGTTTGGACCAAAATTGGCATTTCCAGAGTAAAAAGATGGATTTTACAATATTTGACCTAGTGACCTAGTTTTTGACCTGGCTTGACCTATTTTTTTTTCATGACCTAAATATCATCAAGACAAATATTCTGATCAATTTTCACAACGATTGAGCAACAGATGTGGCCCCTAGAGCAGAAAGAAGATTTGACCTAGTGACCAGGTTGATATCTTTTACCCAACCTGCACCCAATCTGCACAAGATTACTTTGACTTGTACTCAAGTGATTCCTAACCACATCCTGATAAATTCGACCTTTTCTCCATCTTTTCACTCGAACAAATCTACTGCGGAGTTTTGATTTGATCCACTTAAGATCATAAAGAAGTCATTTGGTTGAGTTAAGTCGGGTAATTTAAGCGATCAAGATAATCAACTTGATCTGATCGGCAATGGGAACTAAGCATCATACTGCTTTCTAACATTTTGCCTCTATGTTTCTGCATTGTTAAATTAGATTATGAAAGGGAATTTTTCATAAAAAAATTTAAGTTAGCCCTTAATTGTGAGTGAAAAAAATTGAGTTGAAAACTAATTTAAGTGCATAATGATTCTGTATCTTCTCTTTTCAACAATAACCTTGTAACTACAGATTGTATTAAGCTGCAGTTACATGGTTTTCGTTGAATAGCAGGGATATGCAGTTATAACTGTTTTGCCCTAATCCCCGTACAGGCGTTTATTGTATTGAGATGGGCAGGGCTCAAGGTAAAATCTTCTTAATACTTTTGGTCAATACTTCTAATGTCATGATAAAATCTTACTAACAAGCGTTACTTGTACATCTTTACAATATATGTATTCATTCTAAAATGTTATTTGATGACAAATCAGGTGTGATTTCCATGAAATTGGTAAATAATCTAACATATTGGTTTTCATTAGATTTGTATTCTTATAAGTTATTGGTTTGTATAAGTTTGTTTTTTTTTTGTTTTTTTTTAAAAGAAAAAAAAGAAGTGTTTTACAGCTTTCTGCTAAAAAACAAAAAGCCATTTCAGTGTAGTTGAAAGTCTTTCAGAAGAGCTTGGGACACTTATACCAAAAGCTCATGCCATTCATACACAATTCAGTGAATTGTGTGAACTTTGATTTCAATGATCATCTTTGAATGAAATTGGACCAGTAAACTAAAATACTATTTTTCATAAGGATTGAGAGATTGAAATGTCAGATATTATGTTATAAGTTTTCAGTTTTAAAAAGCTTGTCATGTTTGCGATAACGTAAAAGCTTCAGAGACTTTGAGAGACATATCAGCAGCAGATCACTATGAAATACTTTGTAACATTTATATTGTAAATGTAAGTCAAATGCTTGTCATGAATAGTGACATTCTTTGTGAAATTCTAATCCACCAATTTGGTACCTTATCAGAGGAAAGTAATAAATTTCGTCAAATTTCTGCCTTCAGTTATGCTTTCTATGCGAACATTATAAGACGGAACAATTTAGATGGGTGTAATCTCAAAGTGTTTTTTAAATCTAAATGACCTTGACCTTAAAATTTGAAATCAAAGCTGATGAATTTAAAAAGCTTTCACCTCTTCTTATCTCTATCTCCGTCAGAAATGGTTACGAGTTTGAAGTAAAATCTACTCACCCCCTCCACATGTTCTAGAACATTCCGTAAATCCAGAGATCGACCAATGAAAATTGACCTCATCTATCGTGTTAGCCTTTGTGAGTTCTGTCCTCTGATTGGATATTACATTTCCGTATTCTGGTTTATATCGTACACCACTCTGTGGATATTGTCTATTGTACGTCTGACCCGCTCTCTGTGCATCGTAACCAGGACGATATCTTGTCCCATATCTCTGGCCATAGTCTTCTATCTGATTGTTTGAACTTTGATAATTAAATTCCGAATTCCACCGAGTTCTAGTAGGTGTTTGTGAATTTGACCTTGGGAATGATTCAATTTTATTGGATGAAACACTTTGTTGGTTGTTTCCACTATTCTTGTAGCCATCTCGAAATCTATTTATAGCATCCTGGGTGCTGTACCCTCGCTGGTCCCCTGCTTGTAAGGCCTGGTTACCATAGCGACGATTGTTGTCAGGGGAAACATATTGTGGTGTCTTCTGGTGATCAATTTGTCTGGTAAATGGTGGATCATTGTCATTTCTATTTTTGTTACCATGGTGATTTGATCTGTGTCCATGGCGACGCCCTGAATGCCTTGTTGACGAATTTGGTGTAAAACTTTGTAAAACTGACTCTATTTTGTCTTTGGGTATTGTGAAGACGTATTTTATACCAGGATTTGTTCTGTACGATAGCACCTAAAAATAGAAATAAATGAAACCATTACCAGACAGCAAAGTGTTTGAATTGACCAAACACCGACTGTCAATCAAAAACATCGATTAGCCAATGGACGACCAGAAAAATGTCATGCCCCCAATTGTTCTTTGTTGCACGTGTTATTGTAGCGATTTATCAACTGACAATCAAAACAATCGACATGTAAAAGGCAAAGAATTTTGTGCTAACAATAGACTAGGTTTACTGTTATGTTTTGATAAACCGTCGGTGTTGTTATAAAATCTTGTAACTACGGCTTAAATCAAGCCGTAGTTACGAGATTTTATAACAACACCTACAAAATACTATTTTGTTTGTCCGAATTTAAGTCACGGTTAACTGGATAAAATCGTTCCCTATTAACGATCACATCCCCATTGTTTGTCTTAAATTCTATGTTGGGCGGAGCGATCTGTCGATTGGTGTTTGGTCAATTGTCAAAATTCAAAGATGTTGCAGACGACTGTGCAATTTCATGTGATTAAAGCATTTTCCAAAAAGTTCTCCATAGTCTAAATATTAAAGGATGTCAAAATTTTAGACTTGTCTGGATTTTAATTCCAGAGTACATTCAAAAGCAACAATGGTTGTCAAAGAAATAGGACTTCATGTCATGTTGATTGGTAACAAGCATTTTCTCCTTTTGTCTCAATATTTTCTAAGCTACAATGTACATAAGTTCTACATGAATTTGCACCAATTTTGTCATTTGTGGCAGCTTTCAAATTGGAATAGGTTTTGTGTATGTTGTAGCTCAGAAAATAATGAGGCAAAAGAAGAAAATGCTAATTATCAGCATTTTCTTCTTTTGCCTAAATGTTTTCCCAAACCTTTACTACTAGGAATGCCAAATCCAGGCCCCGCTTTCTCGAAACTAGACAGTCCTGGCGGCCTGGAAGCGCTCCACAGGCCTGATTGTTTGTCTTGTTGAATACAATTTCAAAGGTTCAGGCTGCACAAACAAGCAAATGCATGACCAAGCTGAAAATTACAAGCAAGTAAGATCGTATGGTCAGTAAGATTTCTGTAAAAATTATGTATTGATTAGTTAATACTAATGGTTGTAAAAGTGAAAATAAAGCCGAAAATGGCAATTTTGTCAATAACAAGGGCACATAACTCATATAAAATTCAGATCAAGCTGAAAATTACACCAAGGCAAGATCTTATAGTCACCAACATTCTGTACAAGTTTTGTCTTGATTGGTCAATATTTGTAGTTGCTAGAATGAAAACAGTCAAAATAGAGTCGAAAATGGCAATTTTGTCAATTTCAAGGGCACATAACTCATGATGCAAAATTCAGATCAAGCTGAAAATTAAATCAAGGCAAGATCTTACGGTCACCAACATTCTGTACAAATTCTGTCTTGATTGGTCAATATCTGTAGTTGCTAGAGTGAAAACAAATTCAAAATAGAGTCGAAAATGGCAATTTTGTCAATTTCAAGGGCACATTACTCTTGATGTAAAATTCAGATCAAGCTGAAAATTACACCAAGGCAAGATCTTATAGTCACCAACATTCTGTACAAGTTTTGTCTTGATTGGTCAATATTTGTAGTTGCTAGAGTGAAGGCAATGCCAAAATAGAGTCGTAAATGTGATTTTGTCAATGTCAAGGGCACATAACTCATAATGTTAAATTCAGATCAAGCTGAAAATTATACCAAGACAAGATCTTATGGTCATCAACATTCTGTACAAGTATTGACTAGATTGGTCAATATTTGTATTTGCTAGAGTGAAAACAAAGTCAACATAGAGCCGAAAAGGGCAAATTTGTCAATTTCAAGGGCACATAACTCATGATGTAAAATTCAGATCAAGCTGAAAATTATACCAAGGCAAGATCTTATAGTCACCAACATTTTGTTTTAGTTTTGTCTTGATTTGTTAATATTTGTGGATTTTAGAGTAAATTTAAAGTCAAAACCAGCTATTTTTGACATTCAAGGGCAGATAACTCAGGTTATTCTGATTCAATCCAAATTCTTTGAAGGAATCTGAGAGAGGGTCACCCAAGGATCATTCTTGTGAAGTTTGATTGAAATCCATCTGGTAGTTTCTGAGAAGAAGATTTTTAAAGAAAAAGTTTACGGACGGACGGACGGACGGACGCACGGACGCACGACGGACACACCGCCATGACAATAGCCCGCTGGCCTGTCGGCCAGTGGAGCTAAAAACTGAAGTATGTTCTCAGACTCAAATCTGAGCACAGTACTCAAATCACACGAAATCCATGTCAACATCAATCGAATACCCTTCAATATTGGAGAGTATTCCATTGAAGTTGAGCATGTACTCATAGGTATGTACTTAAGATTTTTTGAGAAACCAGGGCCAGGTCTTGTTTGGGAAAGGGTTAAAGAAATTGAGAAAAGGATAATAAATTGTACATTGGTGCACATTTCTCAGCTGTGGAGAGATGTCTGTATCAAAAGAAGAAAGGCAAAAAATCATATTGAGGTCTAATACTTTAACTTGCACTGGGATACTTTATCAGTAGAGTGCATGATCTTAACTCTTTCCCAAACAAGACCTGGCCCCGGGTTCTCGAAAAAACTTGGGTACATACTCATGAGAACATGCTCAACTTCAAAGGAATACTCTCCAACGTTGAAGGGTATTTGATTGAAGTTCACGTGGATTTCATGCAATTTGAGCATGCTGCTCAGATTTGAGCATGAGAATGTACGTAAGTTTTTTCGAGAAACCAGGGCCTGGTTTTGACCTCCCTAATAGAAAAGGTTTAGGAAAACATTGAAACAAAAGAAGAAACTGCTGATAACCAGCAGTTTCTCCTTTTCTCTCAATATTTTCTGTGCAGTATTTTACACAAATCCTATCTTTAATGGCATCCATTTTGTCTTTTGTGGCACTTTTTGAAGTGGATAACCTTAAAATCTTGTCTTTAGGGAAAAGGTTGAAACCTTTCACAAACAAATATATGTTGGCTTCCTACAAATAAAAAGATGCTGCAGACCATTAATGGATGTTGATAGCCAAATGATATGTGTATAATTCATCACAGAAAACATTGAGGCAATTTATCATCATCAGCCGTTTTCAATCGAAAAATTTGCTGTTTCAGTAAGTTAAATAGTTTCTATCCATTTGTCATCAAGGTAAGGGTAAACTTGCACAAGGGATTGTTTATCTGTAGAATGCAACATGCCAAATTCCTCTGCTCTTGTTTATATGCAATATTTCTTTCATCGGCCATTTTTTTGTTTTCATTTCAAGTAAGTTATGGTTCTCATTAGTTTTAGAAATAAGCTGTTTTATTCTTTAATCCTTTCCCATACAACATCTGGCCCCTGTTTCTCGAAAAAACTTAAGTACATTCTCATGAGCACATGCTCAACTTCAAAGGAATACTCTCCAATGTTGAAGGGTATTCGATTGAAGTTCATGTGGATTTCATGCGATTTGAGCACTCAGTGTTTAGATTTGAGTCTGAGAATGTACTTAAGTTTTTCGAGAAACCGGGGCCAGGTTTTGATGTCCCTAATAGAAAAGGTTTGGGAAAACACTGAGGCAAAAGAAGAAATTGCCGTTAATCAACATGTTTTCCTCTTGTCTCAATATTTTCTACGCTGCTATTTTCTCAACATCTATTCTGTCGTCTGAAGCATCTTGGAATATGGCGATCCTAAAATTTTGCCAATTGGAAAAGGGTCAAGTTATTTATGGACAAATTTATCTCTCATGATAGCTTCAAGCAGTCCCAAAATGAAAAATGCTGAAAATAACTTATACAAATTATAAACAGAAAAGAAAGAAATCATGATAACCCTACCATCATTTTCTCATTTTCCCTCAAAACATACTGTTGATAGCAATGATATTAGAAATTTTGTTTTAATTTACACAAAAAATTGAGGCAAGGGGAGAAAATTCTGCTTATCAGCATTTTCTTCTTTTGTGTCAATCTTTTTTTAAGCTTTATAATCTACATAAAAGCATGTGTCAAAAAGCATATCTCTGTTTGGTAAAGAGTTAATCCAATTCCATACAATGACCATTTTTGACTTCCCACAAGATAAGTGTTGAGAAATAATGTGGAAAATGTGAGAAGCAATTTCTTCTTTTCCCACAATGTTTAGTATGCCTAACATGATGTGTTTGTGAAACATCAATTCCCCAAAATGGCCTATGTTAAGTTTTCGCACAGACAGACTGTCAGACAGATGGACAGACACGCGTAAAAATATGTCCCCTGATCTTTCGATACAAGGGCTTGAAAATATGTGAAATTTCATTCACTTGAAATTCAAGTTGTCTGCAACATCTTTGAATTTGGACAAGTCTAGAATTTTGTTGTTTGGTAAGGGTTACAGGATTTACATCATCAGAAGGTGGAGGCTGCTGACAATAACCAGGCCCCGGTTTCTCGAAAAAACTTAAGTATGTTCTCATGCTCAAATCTGAGCATCGTGCTCAAATCGCACGAAATCCACGTGAACTTCAATTGAATACCAATCAACGTTGATTGGTATTGAATAGAAGTTGAGCATGAACTCATGAGAATATACTTAAGTTTTTTCGAGAAACCGGGGCCAGGACCTCCTTCTATCAGTGATTATGAATTATGCTCTATTACACACAGAAAATATTGAAACAAAAGGAGAAAATGCTGTTTATCAGCATTTTCTTCTTTTGTGTCAATGTTTTTCCCAAGCCAGTTATATAAGGGACCTCAAAACCAGGCCCCGGTTTCTCGAAAAAACTTAAGTACATTCTCATGCTCAAATATGAGCACCGTGCTTAAATCGCATGAAATCCACGTGAACTTCAATCGAATGCCCTTCAACGTTGGAGAGTATCCCTTTGAAGTTGAGCATGTTCTCATAAGAATATACTTAAGTTTTTTTGAGAAACCGGGGCCAGGTCTTGTTTGGTAAAGGGTTAAAGTATTTACATCATCAGAAGGTGGAGGCTGCTGACAATAACCAGGCCCTCCTTCTATCAGTGATAATAGGAATTATGCTCTATTTATCAACTTCACTGCTATTTTGGCATCTCAAACATTTCATTATTATGATTGTGTGATTTTGTCAGACTAATGTACTTCTTCTAATAAAAGCTACTTTTCTTATAATAGCTTCAATGTTAACCTTTGTAAAGGTTGTTACAATTTCAACAACTTCTCTTAAATTTCAAACAAGTTTTAATTTCGTAGAATTTAATTTAGAATTATTGTCCAAAATGATTACAACGGTCCCAGTTTGCCAAAGATGTGTCAGTTTCAGAGATTGACCAAAAGTAATACCCGCTCCGCTTCTGGGCGGTGTTAAATACAAATTTGGTGGTCAGCTGACCATTGCAGGGCGTTAATGTAACACCTTCTTGCAAAGGTCCAGCGACGATTGGTCACTTCAACTCACATGATGGAGGGTTCATAAGTAACTTGAATAATTAACTTAATTTAGGTCAAACCCCAGATCAGTCTGAGCTACATGTTGTGGCTTGTTTTATAATCGCCATAAATAGGATGGTTGACCGAGGTGACGATGTACAACGACAGTTCAGGGTTGACCCTTTCTGTATATTTTCTAGTACGCTATTTGCTTCGACTCTTTATACAGCCATAGGTCGTTGTATTACATTCCTCTCCTTCTTCGTTAAAGAAATTTATCTTACATTTTATTATGTATGTTAATTTCTTTGTTTAATGTGAGCGATGTGAGTGAAGTGCCCAATTTCTTATAAATTTGTAAAATTTCTAAATTTTGTTTTTATGTCTGCATAATATATGCTCCTGGCACCATTTTTACAACACATTTCAATAAAAGAAAACAACTAATAAAATCATTATTAAACAATATCGTCTTTGTTTTGTCAGTCGTCGTACCAGAAACCATCCGTTGTACCATGTAACGTCCTCGTATCATGTGAAGTTACTATATTTACTACTTAATAAAAGAGTTAAATTGAACTCATAAGAATTAAATCAATTACAATGAATACATATACTTGTATGACAATCCAAAAAACATATCATCGCTTGCAATTACCAACCAGATGGAGACTATACTGAATCTACAGGAGAGCGATGTTCATACTTGTATATTAATAATGTTATTAAATTATCATTGCTTAATGTATCAAGTCATTAAGAGTCCATGTTTGTTCGATTGTGCTGTTCGAAGTATCGACACCGTTGATAACCCAATAGCGTTGTACCAACCCATGTAAAGGATCGACCAAATTGTTTACACGTGTATTGACGTTACGTGTACAGATTGACGGCCGCCGAATGACCGTTTACTACACCACAGGTTTATGGTGTACGTGTCCTCAGGAGGTTACCAGGTAGACTTGTGAATTGACTGACTAGTCCATATATGTATACTGACGATAATTGTTCAAGTGTCTATTTCTGTGTTACGATCGAGTTTCTTGTGACATCCAATATTGGATACACTCGCCGGTGTACCTCAGCTTCACATGTGTCCGTCTGCGTCTCGTTAGCCAGTAGCTTTGACATGACCATCACGTCTCGATTATCCGATTCTTCTTTTTCACAGAGTTCCTTTGTCTCGTAATCAATAGCTATTTGTTCCTTTGTTCTAGACTTTTTCTTTGAATTTCTTTTTGATCTTATCAATTTTGAAAACAATGCATATTTGTACTTTTTGAAGATAAATCCAAATATCAGTATGGCGACAACAATACAAACAACTATAATTAGATACCCCCATAAAGGAAAGTGCTTTGGAAACTTCATTTCCTCAATTACTTGTAACCTGTCTAAGTGGTCAAGTAAGGTGTTTAATGGGAATTCTTGTAAGTCGTCAAGTTTCTTTGGTAATTTCATTGTATTATTTTGAATTACGTCCAGTCTAGTAATATCATCCCATAGTCTAAAGTCTGTGAAATTATAGGATTTCAACATAAAAATAGCTGGATTTGTAACGTTTTCATTCGTATGTCGTTCGTAATATCCCATCAAAGTAAAGGCATTTGAAGTAGCTATACAATTTTTATGTAAATTAAGAAAACCATACGGCGGTTGTACTTGAAACTTTTTCTTCGACGATCGCTTATCATTACAAACGATATTCAATCCGAATTCGCGTTTTGTTATTATCAAATACACGTCATTTATCAAATAAATGGCTGTCGGCAAGAAAGAATGTTTCATCCAAACATTACAATGTTTCTTAACTTTACGTTTGTCTTCCATGAAATTGCTTAAAATGCAACTTTTGCCTACATTTACATTTCTGATTGGTTCTTTTACATTGCAAATTTTCAAAGTTGGATCACTACATTGATACGCATGATCATCGTCTAATAGCATATATCTCGTGCGTTCTGGATTGATTGCCAGGTAATTTGATTCTAACCTGTAATAAGCCAATAGTTCCTTTTTGTCATGAGGTGTCGCGCCAATTAACGGCACTGGTAATGAGTAAGCTTTGTAAACTTCAAAAGTTTGTGCGTGTTCGACTAACGGAATTTGAATGGTTATGATGACATGATTGCCCTCAAATAACGTAACGCATGTCAGAAATTTATAATACTCGAATAGTTTCGTCAGTGGGTCATGAGGTAAACCTATTGTCTTTGGAAGTCGTGACTGAATTACAAGCAACAATTGTCGTAAATCATTCGCAGAGATGGTGCTTGGTGAAAGCCTTTGCATAGTAATCATTTGAACTTGCATTTGGAAATGTAAATAAAAGTACATAGATCTTGATAAAGCATTCTTTATGTTATCAATTATTAAATTCAGTTGAGCTGAAAAGACTGCTAAGCTCTCTACATTATTTATTTTAGTTTGCATTTGACCTGTTATATTTACAATATTTTTCTCTATAACCTCCATTGCGATTATAATTTCATTGATTTTTTGCCGATTTTCTTTGACTTCAAGTCTTGTTACATTTAAGATTGTGATTGATTCTTTCAAAACATGTGTCAAATCTAATTGATTCTGTGCTACTTTTCTTACATTACTCTGAATTTTCTCTACATCTGCTTCGGTTAAAACACCGAATAAAGAGTTCATAATACTGCCTACAAAGTTAAATAATCCCCTCTTAACTCTTGTGGGTGAGTCACGTAATAACTTATAGTCATTAAAACTCATAACTATGTCTGAGTGAATACTCCTTAATACTTCGATTTCATTTCTAAACCCATCAAATATATGTTTGTATTTGTCATTTGCCGTCTTGTCATACACTATGACTAATTGATGTGCTATTTTTGCTGCATTGTCTATGTCTGATGACAATTTTGATAAGAAGTTTTCATAAACTCCCAAGTCAATAACAAATGATATCAACCAACGTGATCTTGACATAGAAAACTGACCTACATTATGAAAGAATGTACTTTCATGGAAAAAGCTACTAGCTTGACTAGCTAAAACTAAGGAAACAAATACTATCACTAAGGATCCCATCTGTCCTATGTTCTCTACATGAACCTGTAAGTATAACAAAGAATCTTACCTATCATATATGAGGTGACCGTGCTTTGGTGCAATACGCTAAAACGTACGGTTCATTATGAAACCCCTCACTATGAATCCCAGGCCTATTCAGTGGCAAAGGGTTGCTTTCCCTTATATACGAGTTCTTTTCGTACCTGTTTTACGATCAGACCACAAGCCTTCTTTCTCATGGATTCAGTATCATTTCCCTATGACACAACCATTATTTATATAAATAGCAGTGACCGACTTACTGTTGTTGCCAAAAGCAAATATGGAAAGCGTCCATACTAAGTTAACAAAGTAACATTCAACTGTCGCGACCTGTTATTAAAATACCAAACTCCTTTACTAAACGTGTGTCTTGTCCAAAATACTGCATTAGACAACTATCTTCGTATATCACAACTAAACATGACTCGTAAACAATTTAGACATTTCATCTATAGCAAATTGCTACTCAAATAACAGTCTATAGTAACCATAAGTACTAAACTACTGTTTCTTATAAGCGACTAATTACAACTTCCTTAACTTATCGCTATCGGTTAAAGAAATTTTGAAGCCCTAAAAACAATTAATCTAACAAGCTCGACAAGGCATCTAACAAATGTTTGACCTTTCGCTTCTTGTTTGTCCTTGTAGACTTAAGCCTAACGCCAACTTAGCATTTTCTGAATTTACTCTTCCTATTATCATTTTAACCTATTACTGCGAGGTATGATTCGGTTACCGCTTATATTAATCTTAAGTTTCGTTTTAGATCGGCCATCGATGTGCCGGCTTCAAGACACATGACGCACTCTATTTATTTATTCAGTCCATCTTTTTCTGTCACGGTGTTCGTCCGTCCTATGTCCCTTTTTGTTACAAATATTACAGAATTTATAATTTGAAAATTTAGCATGATCAACCTCCATAGGCTGTTCGTCATTTTGCTTAAACTGCAACCTATCTGGATTTGAATTATTTCTCACTGCGCATCGATATACTATGCCCTGCTCGCGTAGTGCTATTTGATAAGCGTCCTCGAACGTTCGCGGAGACGTACGTTCAACTTGTGCCCTTATTGTCGGGTCAGAAAGACCGCACAAGAAAATTGTTAATAATTGAGATTCAACGATCTCGTCTATGGCCTGATTCCTATCCGGGTACGCCCTTTCAGAAAGACTCAAGAGCCTTTTTAAACTAATTGCCCAATGCCTTCGGTTTGTAATACATGTATTGACATTAATTTCTCGTATTTGTAACAAAATTATTGTTTTGTCTTTAGTGTAGATTTACTAAAATATTTGTCTGTCTAGTCAAAATAAATGCACTGTCGACTGTCATGTCCTCTGTTGGCCTAATTTGTAAATACATATATGCCCTAAAGGTATACTTAACTAACTAACTTACTACACTCATTCCTGAATAACTTAATTTAAAAAAATAGGAATTAAATATACATATAATTTTATTGAATTTCTTTTTATAAAGTACTATTATTTGTTTTGTTTCTTTTTTCCTAATTCCCTGGTGGCCGTTCAGGTGGTCGTGTGCGCAATACAGGCCTTCTTTCTAACAATTCTTGTAGTAATTGTAATTTTATTCGTGCTTGTTTCATCCAGTCTTTTAAGTTCTGTCGATTACCATCAAAATAATGTATGTTGAAGTTAAGTTTGCCATTGTCCGGCTGTCTGTCTATGTTTAACCCTTCGAGCGAGCGTACAAAAGTTTGTGCACTCTCATTCACTACCCTAGAATTAATATCTAGATTTTGACAGTTTTGTAATAAAATTTGGTTATTTTCATCAATGGACTTGGCCAAAGCTTGTATTTGTTGTTCCGCCATTTCTATATTTATAATGATTTAACAAAATAAACAATTATAAGTCTAGAATTCGAGAATTTAAGCTATTACCTTCTTGGATGTCCTTGTATCCGTACGTACACTTAATGTATTATAATGTTAATGTTAATAAAATGTAATATGTCCGTCTGTTATTCACCGTTTTGTCCCTAGTTCACTGTTGTATTTACACTTGTTATATTATAATATTAATGTTAATTTAATACGTCCGTCTGTTATTCACCGTTTTGTCCCTAAATTTTCTGAATTCTTCTTCTTTTCTCTCTTTATTTTCCTATTCTTCGCGTTGTGTTCTCGTTTTTTCCAAGTTCGTAACTAATTAGTTTAGAATAAATGTTTAAACTAATTATCCTGGGAACTTAGGCAACCAAAATAACTAGATCGTATGTTACAATTTCAACAACTTCTCTTAAATTTCAAACAAGTTTTAATTTCGTAGAATTTAATTTAGAATTATTGTCCAAAATGATTACAACGGTCCCAGTTTGCCAAAGATGTGTCAGTTTCAGAGATTGACCAAAAGTAATACCCGCTCCGCTTCTGGGCGGTGTTAAATACAAATTTGGTGGTCAGCTGACCATTGCAGGGCGTTAATGTAACACCTTCTTGCAAAGGTCCAGCGACGATTGGTCACTTCAACTCACATGATGGAGGGTTCATAAGTAACTTGAATAATTAACTTAATTTAGGTCAAACCCCAGATCAGTCTGAGCTACATGTTGTGGCTTGTTTTATAATCGCCATAAATAGGATGGTTGACCGAGGTGACGATGTACAACGACAGTTCAGGGTTGACCCTTTCTGTATATTTTCTAGTACGCTATTTGCTTCGACTCTTTATACAGCCATAGGTCGTTGTATTACAAGGTAAATAGGGATAGACTTTATCATGTAAACAGTATCTCATATTCAGACAAACAAAACATTTGATAAACTTCTATCTATTATAGTATGTGAACATTAACATGGTACTTAATTCTATAAAACAATTTTAACAATCCCTACTTCAGCAATGTTTTCATAAGACACTCAACTTTAGAACAGACTTAGTTGATTAAAAGTTGTCTCGGGTTTATTTTGGTGCACTAAACATGGGTGTAAATTGATCTATTTTTAGCACAATATTCATCTCTATTAGAACATACAGACAGATTATATCAAGGTGACAGATCACATTATGTAGAAGCGGATCATCTTTTTTGCTGCTAGAACTGCAAAAATGTGCTAACATTAGAATGACATTTTAGAAATCGCATCATCAACATCATCAATGAATGAAAAATTTGTTTGAATAGGGGTTTAACACCATTTTAACAACATTTCATTTATATCCCAGCAGTTAGTGCTAATCATGGATTGTAAATGAAAAGTTTGGAAAAAGATTGAGGCTAATAACCGGTATTTTCACCTTTTCCTGCAACAAATTTTGTTTTCAGTAACATCCATGTTCTTTAATGCACCACCTTTGATTTTGGAGAAGTCAATAAATTGTTTTGGAAAGAGTTTTTTTGAAAGTTGAACCATGTAATAATCCAAAGCCCTTTGCTAATCATGGAGTGCAATGACACTCTTTTATTATATGAAATATGGTATGCAAAAATAGTGCAATCAGTTAGACTGCAGTCAGAAACTGATACCTTTCGAGGGTGCAACTGAACATTTGCATTTATTGTGAATTATCACTACTGATAAGGTGCTTTTTATAGGTTTTTACCCTTTTCTAACAATTTCTAAGGAATATTGCACAAAAATCATTTCTAATAACATTGAATTCTGGGCTGAAAATAGACTGGGTTTACCGTTATGTTTTGATAAATCGTTAGTGTTATAAAATCTCATAACTACGGCTTGAATCAAGCCGTAGAAATGAGATTCTATAACAACGCCCACGAAATACTATTTATCTGTCCGAAATTATGTCATGGTTAGATGGATAAAATCGTTCCCTATTCATGGAACTGCAGGTTGTTCATCTACGATAGGGTCAATATAGACTGGCTCCCATCTGACTGATCTGGAATTTCAAAACAGATATGTAGTAACAGATGTGTAGACATTACATTTCTCATATTTTCCATACTGCCATACCCTCTGTAAATGTGGATCAGTCATGAGTCTCTAACTAAAAGGGAGGTAATCTTAGCCAATAAATTAGGAATGCAAGAGTTCAGTTACTTTGGTATTCAAATACACATACTCACGGCCTGGGAGCCAGGCTAGGGTCAATAGGACATAACATGAAGCTTTGATGCCTCTTGACCCTTTCCAAAATGGTTAAAATGTCAGGGTGCTCCAATTTTAAGGCTGCTGCAGAAGACAACATGGGTGTTTAATATCTAAAATAAGACTTATGTAAAATACATGTATAGCACATAAAATATTTAGGTAAAAAGAGAAAATGCTGGTTTCCAGCGGTTTATCTTTTTGCCTCAATGTTTTCCAAGCTTTTTTTAAATTAGGGAAGTCAAAACCATGTATTGTTTGAAAAAGGGTTAAGTACCACTTAAATGCACTTTACATACTTTCTGTTACTCAATCTGCATTTGCCTAATGATATGATTCAAGGGTTTATCGCAAAACTAGTGCAAGTGCAAATGGTCATATTTACATATACAATAAGTTTGCACTAACCCAATATTAAAATCTTATCAGACAGTGTAAGCCCATTCCCATATTGACTCTTTTTGACAACCCAAAAGATAAAGGCTTTGGAAAACAATATGGAAAATAAATAAATAAACAACAGGACCATGATGGTCCTATATCGCTCACCTGAACCAAAATGATATGAGCCACGGTCTTGATAAATTCAATTAATATTCAAGACAAACTTATGGTCAACAAGTATCTGGTGTTGTATGCAACACATAAAGTCCCCTACCGGCTTCACATTGACTCAATATGGTAATCAATAATCAAATTAGCTTGCTTAGTTATTAAGTTATTGCAGGATCCATTTTTTGCCATATTTTCACTATTTCCGTTACCATAGCAACCGCACTTTTCGTCAAAGAACAGAGATAAAATGATGTGCATAATCTACACATTGCCATCTAGTCATATACCAAGTCTCATCAAATTAGCTTGCTTACTTATTAACTTATCGCAGGATCCAATATTTTTTGCCATATTTTCACTATTTCCGTAACCATAGCAACAACAATTTTAGTCTAAAAACAAAAATAAAATGATGTGCATAATCTACACATTGCCATATAGTCATATACCAAGTCTCATCAAACTAGCTTGCTTAGTTATTATCTTATCGCAGGATCCATTTTTTGCCATATTTTCACTATTTCCGTTACCATAGCAACCGCACTTTTCGTCAAAGAACAAAAATTATATGATGTGCATAATCTATACATTGCCATCTAGTCATATACCAAGTCTCATCAAATTAGCTTGCTTACTTATTAACTTATCGCAGGATCCCATTTTTGGCCATATTTTCACTATTTCCGTAACCATAGCAACAACAATTTTAGTCGAAAAACAAAAATAAAATGATGTGCATAATCTACACATTGCCATCTAGTCATATACCAACTTTCATCAAAAACGCTTGCTTAGTTATTAAGTTATCGCGGGATCCAGATTTGAGCGGACAGACGGACGGACAGACGGATGGACGGACGGACAGACAGACGGACGGATGGACGGACGGACAGACAGAGGGCAAACCTATAGTCCCCTCCGGTGTGAACACCGGTAGGGGACTAATAACATAGTGTCAAGTTTTGTCTTGATTGGTCACTATTTGAGGTTGTTTGAGTAATATTTGTAGGACAGATAATTGAGCAAATTCTATTCTGATTATTCTGAGATTCATTCATCCAAGAACTTATCGTTATCAATATCATAATACAAATTTCGTCTTCATTGTTCATTATTTGTGGTTGTTAGAGTCGAAACAGCAATTTTGTCAAATTCAAGGGCACATGACTGACAACTTTCTCATTCAATTGCAGCAAAATTTAAATTCATGCAAGGTCTTATAATCAACAGCATAGTGTCCAAGTTTTGGTCTTGGTTGATCAATAATTGTAGATTCTAGAGCGTAAACAAGGTGGAAAACAACCAAAAACAGCAATTTTATCAAATTCAAGGGCACTTAACTCTGGACTTTCTACTCAGATCAGACTGAAAATCAAACTCATTCTATATCATCTCATAGTCTCCAACATTGTGTCCAAGTTTTGTCTTGATTGAACAACAATAATTTTTGTAGATTCTAGAGTGTAAACAAGGTCGAAAACAGCCAAAAACGTCAATTTTGTAAAATTCAAGGGCACATAACTCTCGTCTTTCTAATCATATCAGACTGAAAATCGAACTCATCCAAGATCTTATGGTCTCCAATATTATGTCCAAGTTTTGTCTTGATTAATCAATAATTATTGTAGATGCTAGAGTGCAAACAATGTCCAAACTAGCTATTTTTTGCATTCAAGGGCAGATAACTCCATACTTTCTGGTTCGATCTGACCCATAATCGAACTCATCCGAGATCTTAAGGTCATACATGTTTTGACCAGAATTGTTAAAGATTGGCTTATATTTGTAAATGCTAGAGTGTAAACACGAAATTGTGGACGGATGGACAGACAGACAGACAGATCATAATGGACAAAAAGTAACCACAATAGCTCACCTTGAGCACCTCGTGCTCAGTTGAGCTAATATTCCCTCTACTAGTTACAGATGACAAAAATGTGCATTTGCTATAAAAAAACAACAACCTGTTTCATTATCTTAGCTAATCAAAATTATTGACAAAAAAAGAAGAAATAAAAGCACTTTTTTTCTTTTCCCTAAATGTTTACCAAAACTTTCTTTTAAAGGGAAGTAAATAGAGGAAATTATAATATGGTAAGTGTTAATGTACTGGTGTATCAAAAGGTATCATCGGTGGTTAAATAATTTACTCAAAAATGTTTGCATATTTGTTGAAAAGATGGTTTTTAACCCTCTCCCAAACAAGACCATGTTTTGACGTCCCTAATACAAAAGGCTTGAAAAACATTGAGACAAAAGGAGAAACTGCTGATAACCAGCAGTTTCTCCTTTTGTCTCAGTATTTTCTGTACATTATTATACACAAATTCTATCATTTGAATCATCCATTGCGTCATCTGCATCAACTGTCGAATTGGACCACCCTTAAATATCGTCGTTAGGGAAAGGGTTAAAACGCAATTTCCCTTCAACGTATATGGGTGAAGAGTCATTCAACCCATTGTGACAGCATAAAATATAAATAGACGGCTTTCCCACACATACACAATATTGATTTTTCTGGGAACTTCACTATTTTAGGGTACTCAAGACATTATGCAATTAACATTTTGAAATATTGGATTTGGTTGGGAGCAGTTATAGCTAAGTGTTTCTTTTTTTGCTATAATTCTATACATATGATATTCTATACGAGCCAGTTTATTAGTAATTCAATATTTAATTCAACATGATTCAAAACTCAGCCATGTGGGTGGATTACACCATGCTATTGACACATTTAAATGTGGAGTGAAAGTTGCTTTTAGAAAACAAATCATCAAAGTTAATCATAAATTCTGCACAACTGGATAAGAGAGCAGGACTCAGTTTTATGGATGAGTGATTGGTTAGCTTATTGAACATATGGATTTACCAACGTCATATAAACATACTATAAACCTAAGTGCTCGATAATTGGATATTTTTTATACATGTTTTGTGACTATTCGCTAGCCATAAATGGATTAATATTGAGCTAAAGTCAGACCTAACTGAGGCATGATTACAATTTCATGACACAAGAACTATATTTTCGTAAATGAAAAGAAGACCATTTGATAAACTGATTGACAATGAGAATACAATAGACTGAACAGGCTGAAATCAGGTGAATATGTAAATCACTAGTAATCGAGAACAGTTGCATTGATTTTCCTTGTAGCAGAAGAAATATTCTCTCAGTTCAACTGCATCTTGGATCAAACCTACCCCTGTTGGACTTTGAGCCACACCAATCACAATTCCTTTTGAGAGTCATGGATGCAGTAATAACCTTGCAGCCTGAAGCATACAAACCACAATATATGACAAAACTAGAGGGCAACATAGTCATAGAGACCCTAAATCAGTTTAAAGATTCCATCATTGACTATCTGCGACTGATTGAAACACTTCGAGATTGTAAGGACATAGATGACGAGGCGTATCAACGATCAGTTCGGAAATATCGGAGAGAACCACCAGAGAAGAAAGAAAACCAGTTATCATTGATATTTAGAGCGTTCAACGAAATGTCCTTCGATAAAATTGTGTCTGTTCTAAAACAAGCCGGTTGTGATGATTTTGTTTTTGTACTTGTGCAGAAGAAATTTAAGGGAATCATACATCATGTAAGAAAACGCAGTATAAGTAATGTATGTCTCATATTCAGTTACTATAGAACACAAAAAGAATACATAGACAACCATATTATGGGAAACCGTAAAGAAACCTTGAGAACACAAATTGACAAACTAAAAGAAGACATACACAATGAGGACCTAGACATGGAGAAGAGACAGGAATCTGCAGACAGGGCAGTACCCTTGTTTGTTTTACTCATGTTGCAACATAGAGGCCGGGATGCTAGACAAGATATACTGACAGAAATGACATCATCCATTCCAAATGAACTAGACAAAACTCTAGCAGACTCTGTTTATCACAGCAAGAAAGCAGTCACAGAAGCGATTGCTGGCAACCATTCTGAAGCAGTTGATCATGCAAACGAGGCAGAACGTATTTGTAGTTTATCAGAGACATGTTTTGCATCTGTTTTGGCAGCTCATGACCACCAATATGTGTTCAGACAAAACTACATGAGAACTTATAGACTAGATGATCTCAAAGAAATCCTGAAACTCGGAGATATGGCCATTCGAGAAGTCTCATCAGAAGAAAGGGATGTCCTGGACCAATGGAAGCGTTTGGTATTATTGTATGAAGCATTATCCTTACTAAACATTACCTCAATGTTTGACGTAAGAGAGACAGCTCCACACTCAGACAAATACATGGACAAACTAGATAGTATCCTGAAAGATGTGAGAAATATCTCCGATAAAGCCGAGGTCCGTCGTTTAATGAGTTACAATGTTTGTATGGCTAGGTACAAACATCTCACAAAAGATCTGAATGCTGCATACACATATCAGGTTGAAGCTGTGAGATTAGCTGAGAAAGGTGGGGTATTCTTTGACGAGGAAAAACTCAATATTGAAAAATACAGAAATAAATTAAAACAATTGTATGCTGCGAGTAGGAGAGAAGCCGGAGAATTTGGTGAAACCAGACAATTACATTGACAGAATACTGAACTTTCAGACTATTACCCAACCTACAGATAAAAGGGTGTGGTTGGTTGCTTTTCAAAATGCATGGTTTCATTCAATTTTCATCAAGCCCTTTGTTGGTGCTACTCATTGGAATTGTCTCATCAAGACAATTCCAATGAGTACCAACAACATAGGGTTTGTTATTCAAATAACAAAATAAGAATGCCTTTACACCCTCTTACATATATAAAGGCTGCGGCCTTAGCGCAGTTGGTAGCGCATCTGACCCTCAATCGAGAGGTCCCGGGTTCGATACCCGGCCGCGGCTAATACCCTTTCTAACAAAATTGTCACCCACCAATGGGTTTGAAATCGTTAACCCAAGTGGGCAAGCAGCTGGAGGCTCGGTAAGGGTGTTGTGGTAGTACTGGTTTGAGAAACAACAGGAAGCCATGGGTAGGTGCTCCAGCCGCCGTGATATGACCTTGGTAGTTGAAAACGGCCTTAAACCCCAATAAACTCAAACTCTTACATATATATCTGTTGCCCTGAGATTACCATGAGAGATTGCTACATTATCACTTTTCAATTTTTAATGATCTGGAAAAATACAGTTTTTGAAAGCACATGGAATATAGCTGAAAATGATGTAAGGAACACTTTGGTGTTATCTATTCAACCATTAGAATGATTGATTTTGTTCTTTTTCTATGATACTTTCAAATCTATATTTTCTATTATTGTATTGAAACTTTAATTGTGCTTTACAGTGGGTTTGAACTTCAATTTCTCATAAAAAAAAAAGAGATAAAAAGAGTCTATAATGGGAAGGAAATAGTACTTAACATTTGATTTTTTGAAGGCCTTTAACAATAGAGCAATCAAAAAGACAAGTGCCAGCCTAATGTATTTGTATGTAAATTGGGTATACTTTTACAATAGTCTTGCGTTTATGTCTCGTTATATGTCAATAACCACAATTTATTTTAATCCTTCCCCAAGAGACAAAATTTTAGAATGGTCCAATTGGATAGCTAATGCATATGACAAAATTAGTGTAGATAAACAAGGGATTTACCCTCAATATAGCAGAGCAATCGAGTAAATGCTGAATGCTGTTATCCCAAGCCTTTTCTTATTATAGGGATATATCAAAACCAGTTCTTGTTTAGGAAAGTGTTAATTATCAAGTGACCTGTCACAATAAATGGTACCATCTGTTTTGTGTACAGATAATAGTTAGGCAAAAGGAGAAAATGCTGGTTATCATGGGTCAATGTTTCCCCCAAGTCCTTGAGAGCAAGAACGTCAAATCAAGATCTTATGCGGAAAGGATTAATGCAGTTGACTGACTTTTATAAAAAATATTCAATAGGTTATTTTTAGTAAAACACATAATGCCTAATAATAGGTATAGCCGATTTTGGAAAATGAGATTATTCATAATCTGACCCAATTGAACGTTTACTGAACGACATAACCATAGATTATAGAGGCGGATCAAGAGAGGGTTGGGGGGGGGGGGGGGGGGGGTGTCAAAAGAATACCCCTAGCTCTGTAGCCAGATTAATATCATTTTCAAACAAAACTTCAGTCAAAATTGTGTAATACTGGTAAAACGAACCCCCTCTTTGTATATTCGAACCCCTTCACAGAAATCCTGGATCCACAGCAGGACTGGTTCAAATTGAAGACTCCCTTAACCCTTTCCCATACAAGACCTGGTTTTGATGTCCCTAATAGAACAGGCGTGGGAAAACATTGAGACAAAAGAAGAAACTGCTGATAACCAACAGTTTCTCCTTTTGTCTCAATATTTTACATGCTATATATTACACAAATCCTATCTTTAATAACATCCATTTTGTCATAAGTGGCAGTTTTTGAAGTGCATCACCCTAAAATTTTGCTGTTTGGGAAAGGGTTAAGGTGAATAAAACTGTAAATTAACCCTTTCCTAAATGGCAATATTTTAGGGTGATGCACTTCAAAAACTGCCACAATTGACAAAATTGAAGTTATTAAAGACATAAATAGTGTAAATAGTGTAAAATATGGCGTAGAAAATATTGAGACAAAAGGAGAAACTGCTGGTTATCAGCAGTTTCTTCTTTTGTTTCAATGTTTTCCCAAGCCTTTTCTATAAGGGATGTCAAAACCATGCAGGTCTTGTTTGGGAAAGGGTTAAGCCATTCTTAAACGCGGAAATCTTAGGATGAGATCAAAAGTAGGAAATGTGATTTTTCAGCACAGAAAATATTAAGAGAATACAAGAAATTGCCGATTGTCAGCAAATTCTGCTTTTCTTGCAATGTTTCCTTTAACTTCTACTAGGGATGTCAAGACCAAGTCTTGCTAGGAAAAGGGTTTTAAACAATTCAAACTTCAATTAGAAATCATTGCTTACAATATCTTCCGAGAAAATTCATCACTGGCAAAGGAAGGCAATGTTGTGTGATAACCAATTATTGTTCTTTTCCTTTAAAGTTTTCTATTCTGTATTGCTTTAACCCTTTTCCAAATCATATGTCTGGTTGTAAGAGTGAAAACAAAGGCAAAAACAGCAGTTTTGTCAAATTCAAGGGCAGATAACTCAAAAAGTTCTTGTCCAATTATGCTGAAATTTTATGTCAACCAAGTTCTTGAAGTCCCCTACATTGTGTCTACTTTTTGTCTTGATCGGTCACTGTGGATGCTTGAGTAAAAGCGAAGTTGAAAAAGGCTATTTTGTCAATTTCAAGGGCAGATAACTCACAACTTTTTTGTCCCATCAGACCTTATTTCAAACTCATTAGAGATCTTAACATCATCAACATTAATGTGTCCAAATTTTGTCTTGATCAATGCTATAGTGTTAACAAAGTCAAAACTATCTTTTGTCAATGCTAAACTGTTAACACCAAATTGTCAACAGACGGACAAATAGACAGATGACAGACATTAACGAGTGCCCACAATAGTTCACCTTGAGGACTATCTTTTGTCATTGATCCAAAAATCTATTTAGGTAGAGTAAACAGTGTAGCAGCTTAAATTTCCATTTCTAGGTATTCCCAAGTGAATAGACACTTTCCCATATATAATGTGAAATGGTTTCTATGTCCTCAATAGATAGAGCTTGGGAAAACATTGAGTCAAGAGGAAAAAATGCAGATAACCATACATCATTATCTCCTTTTGACTAAATGTTTTCTGCCCTTTAATTAACACAAGCTCCTTTTTGAATTTCAAATGCAGCAATTTCTGTTGAATGAAATTACTCTTAACCATTTCCCAAACGACAAAATTTGAGAATGCAAAATGGATGTCTATAAAGATTGAATTTGTGTATAAGATAGCCCAGAAGATATTGAAGCAAAAGGAGAAAATGCTGATTATCAGCATTTTCTTCTTTTGCCTCAATGTTTTCCCTAGTGATGCCTCTTCTTTTAGGGACATCAAAACCAGGTCTTGTTTTGAAATGACTTAAATTGTTTTCTTTGGGAAATAGTTAACCCAATTCCTAGACAACTATATGAAATATTCCAATCCAAGTTGTTAACCTTTCATTTCGAGGAAATAAGACTCCATTTAGGTCTTTCCTAAAGAGAAGTTCTTAAAAATGTATGTTGATATCTAGATAAGATTCAGGGTGGCTAATCACGTGATACACATGTGGTAATCTCACACTGTTTGTTTACGAATTCCGTACGATAGAAGGTTTGTTTCATTGTTTTCCCTTGGTTTTTGGCCGATTTTAGAAATGACGTGTAGTGCAGAGTACCCGCATTTTGGTGCGCTTCAGTCTCCCTTTTAAATAATTGATCAAATATGCATTGTTTTCGTGAAATATCCTTCAAATGTGTGTTTGAGTGATATGGTAGGAATCACACTTTTGGTATGTGATATTCAAAAATAAGCTTTCCGGTGAATTTATTCAATCTTAGTCTGAGTTTTGCAGTATTATGAATACATTTTGTTAAAAGAAGGAAGTTTTTCATGCAAAGGGGTTGTTTAAGTTTCGTTTTCGAGAGAAAATGATCTCGGAGAAAAATGATAGGAATCACACTCACGTCACTGTGTGATAGGAGTCACACTGGAAACTGAGATGGGAACCTGTGTTGCCTTTAATATATAATTTTTAGATATATTAAAAGTCGTGGATAATGTTATAAAATCTTTTAACACTTAATCATGTATTAATTTTGAAATAATAAATACATCACAAATACAATGAAAAACTTTGACCAGATAAGTTAGTAAATTGAATAAATAAATAAATCTTTGAATGAATGAACAATAAAAACACACTTGTTAGAACTCTAAATTCAATATTTTTCAACAAAGGATGAGTGTCAATAAGACCCTTTCTGTGACCCAGCCGAATTTTTCTTCATTTTCGCTGTAGACATTTGACCAATAATATACTAACATTATGTTGGCAAAGTACTTGAACGGAGCCCTGGTTTGGAAGACACATTAAATAAAGGTGGGTGGGGTAACTCGCCCTCAAAACCATCAGGTGTTAATTGATTTCTTATACAGTTTAACTAACAATTATTACTTTTAATACAAATGATGCATTGAAATACTTTAATACATATGTCGCTTTGAATACATGTTGTTTTTATTCAATTGGGGGGCATATACAGGAGAAAAGGGGCAATAAACGTGGTTATGTATTTTTTATGATTTTTGAAAGGATTAACTTAACGAAAAAAAAAAACACAACAGAATTCATTTCTCATTTTATTCAATTCATCTTTCTAATGGTGAATGAGGATAATATTACCACAATTTGTAATATAATTTTCAAAATAGCTTCAGTAGATTCTGGATTACTTGCCCTTGACTTCTTGATAAAAATGCCAAAAAGTAAAAAAAAAAAAAAAAAAAAGAAAAAAAAAAGAAAAAAAGTCCTGAATCATCTTTCTTTGGGCGTCAAAAATACCTGGTTTGACATTGTTTGCTCTCTATCATCTATATTTATTCACCATTCATGATGTAAATTAGATGTTGAAAAATATGATGTTGGTTACCATAAGATCTCGGATGATTTTAATAATTTTCCGTCTGATAGGGTAGAGAAGTGCTATCATCGACTTTGTTGTCACTCTTTTTTTTTTATCAAATTCCAGGGCAGATAACTAAGCAAGTAATATCCTGAATAATATTGAAATTCAAACTTCTCTAAGATCTTATGGCCACTAACATTATGTCTATTATACCTCTAAATTGGTCACTATCAATTTTGTGGCTGTTAGGGTGAAAAAGTCGAAAACGACAAAGGATGGGTTGCAACAAGGGTTCAAAAAATAGATTTTCTTTAAATTCTGTGAATTGATAGGGTAACATAATGGCTTTAATTTGTATGTGTAAAAATTCTGATGAGTGCTTACTTTTGGAGATAATGGCTTTCAAAGTGGGTGGGGTAAATTAACATGAGGATCAAATTTTTACTTTGAAGTTGAATAACTTTTTCTGTATAGATCATATCAAATTGAAATTTTTCATGTCCTTTCAATGTACTAAGGACAGAAGATTTGTGGAATCATTGACCATGTATATTAGTTTGATGTTTTTCTGTATCGTCCTTCTGTCAATCTCAGATTTTGCTTATTTTTGATATACTAACTTTACGAAACTATCTCTACAGCTTTTACTTTTGTATGAAACGACATGATATCTTGTGAACATGATTCTATATAATGTAACTAAATATGTGCTAACTTTGGCTTAAATCCATGACAAAGAACCAAAGTTATCTGACCTTGACCTTCAAAGGTTATTCTAAAATATGAAATTTTAAGATTTTGAGCTAAAATTTATCATGAAAATTGGTATATGAAGTGAATTTAACCAAAAAAGTTTATTTTCATAATAATCTAGTTGTAATTACTTAGTTCAGTGGAAAATTCATGATTGATACTGACTTTTACGCAAATAAAAAATGACTTTTGAAGGGACAAGAGGACAATTTCCTTTTCAATAGTTATTATTGTTCTGTATGCCAAGGTCAAGGTTTTCTGTGAATTTGCATTAAACAAACTTAGAACAGCAAGAATATTATACCTGTGACTTTATTTATTGAAATATACTTTATAAGCCCATTTTTATATCAAGATATAGCTGAAAATTATAACAAGTGATTTTTTAGAATGACCTTTGAAGGTCAAGGTCAAATAACTTGGGTTCTAAGCAATACATTTAACCCAAAGTTTACACATATTTAGTTACATTATATAGAATCATGTTCACAAAATATCATTCTCTTTCATACAAAAGTAAAAGCTGTAGAGATAGTTTCATAAAGTTGGTACATCAGAAATAAGCAAAATTTGAGATTGACAGAAGTTGGAATACAGAAAAACATCAAACCAATATACATAGTCAATGATTCCACAAATCTTCTGTCCTTAGTACATTGAAAGTACATGTAAAATTTCAATTCGATATGATCTATACAGAAAATGTTATTCAACTTCAAAGTAAAAATTTGCTCCTCGTGTCAATTTACCCCACCCACTTTGATAGCCATTATCTCTAAGAGTAAGCCCTCATCAGAATTATTACACATGCAAATTAAAGATATTATGTGACCCTATCAATTCACAGAATTTAAAGAAAATCTATTTTTTGAACCCTTGTTGCAACCCATCCTTTCTCAAAATGAAGGACAGATAAGTCCACAAGTTTTGTTCCGATTAAGATAAATTTTAAGTCATTAAAGATCTATTTTATACAAGATTGTATTCAAAATTTGTCTCGATTGGCCAATATTTCAACATAAGATGAAAACAGTGATATTGTCAAATTCAAGGTCAAATAACGCCCAACCTTCTTATCCAATCAAACTAAAAATCAAAGTAATTCGTGGTCTTATAGAAACCTACACAATGTTGAATTTTTATCTTCATCAATTAACAAATGTAGGCGCTAGAGTGTAACCAATGTCAAAAATAGCTATTTGTGATATTCAACGGCAGGTACAGGACTATCTAGTGCGATCCGACCCATAATCTCATTTGAGAACGTATGATAATACTTGTTTTGACAAAGCTGGATAAAGATTGGCTCATATTTGCGGATGCTATAGTGTAAACACAAAATGGACGGACAGACAACGTACAAAAATCGACCAAAATAGCTCACATTGAGTACTCCATGCTCAGTTGCACGTATAAAAGCGTTGCTTTGCTTTTTCTACTTCTATTTGGTATTTTCATGTGGTTTCGAAAATGACAACAGTGACAACATTTAATGTATAATCTCCCTTATTTAGATAAACTTTTATATACCAACTACCAATCCGGATTTAAATAAATTCATGGTCATTTTTCAGTGATCATACCATCCAACACAGATCCATGACGACTCTTCCTGTTTCAAATAGTAGCCTAGTACACCAAGCTATATTGTATATTATACAATGTAGCTTGGTATTAATAAGGTGTTTGAGTATTGAAGTTGGTCCATTACGAAACGAGTGTGATTCCTATCAGTGTTGGAACATGCAGTGTGACTCTTATCATACCGTGTGACGCCTATCTCTAACTTTCTTTTCCAGTTTTACTACCAATATCAACTCTGCTGCTTTTAATATTTTACGATCATTATCTCTGTATTGCATTTTGCATTTGTCACTATTATACGCGTGCTTTAGCATGTTTTGAAACCACAAAATCACTCAAAACCAGCTTGGCTACACAAAAGTGTGACTCCAACCATACAACAAATGAAAACTCTTTTTCGAATTTCAAGAAAATTGCACACCCCTACCTTAAAAGTCCAGCATCATAAACAAGAGCAATGTTGCCCGGGTACTCTGCACTTATTGTCATTTCCAAAATCGGCCAAAACCCACGGGAAAACAATAAAATATATCTTCTATAGTACGGAATCGGTAAACAAACAGTGTGAGATTACCAAATGTGTATCACGTGATTAGCCACCTTGAGATTAGAAAACAACAAACTACAGAAAATATTGACTTTTTTTTAAATCATTTAGTATTAGTATTCCTGATAAGTTTTCGAAAACCAGGGCTTATTTGTGAAAGGGTAAAAGCAAGGAATCAAGTGACCCAAATTCTTTCAGAATTATTTGGTTTCCCAGAAAATCTAGGATTTTATTCTAGGGTTCCCAGAATATGTTTCTCTGAAAACGTCAGTCCTTTTATAGTACAAACCAGTAATAAACTGGTATGAAATTATATACTAAACTTTTGATTTTCTGCCCATGAAATCAGGCTTTCAAATAGAATCAAGGTCTGTCAAAGAATAACCTTTTCTTTTCAAGCGCTCTTTTGTTTTCTTTTCATGAGTGTAAGCTAAACCCTTTCTCAAAAAGGTAAACAAGAACTTCACGGAGCGGCGCAATACACCCGAGAGGAGCTTGTCAGTAAAATTAACCATTTTTAGCTTCACTGGCCGAAGGCCAGCGGGGCTTATGTCATGGCCCTGTGTCCATCGTGGGTCCGTCCGTTGTGGGTCCGTCCGTCTGTGCGTCCGTCCGTGTGTGCGTCAACTTTTTCTTTAAACATCTTCTTCTCCAAAACTACTGGACCAATTTCAACCAAACTTCACACTAACTATCCTTGCATGAATCTCTACCAAATTCCTACAACAGAATAACATCTGTCTAGAACTTGAATTTTAATTGATTTAAATTTTCGAAAAATCTTTAAAAATTCTTCTTCTCCAAAACTATTGGACCAATTTCAACCAAACTTCACAGAAATCTTTCTTGCATGAATCTCTACCATATTCCTTCAAAAGAATAAAATCCGCGCAGAACTTGAATTTTGATTAATTTAATTGATTTAAATTTTCGAAAAATCTTTAAAAATTCTTCTTCTCCAAAACTACTGGACCAATTTCAACCAAACTTCACACGAATTATCCTTGCATAAATCTCTACCAAATTCCTACAAAAGAATAAAATCTGTCTAGAACTTGAATTTTAATTAATTTAATTGATTTAAATTTTCGAAAAATCTTTAAAAATTCTTCTTCTCCAAAACTACTGGACCAATTTCAACCAAACTTCACACGAATTATCCTTGCATGAAGCTTTTCCAAATTCTTTCAAAATATTAAATTCCGTGTAGAGCTTGAATTTTAATTAAATTAAATTAATCAAATTTTCAAAAAATCTTTGAAAATCTCCTCCTCCAAAACTATTTGACCAATTTCAACCAAATGTCACAGGAATCTTCTTGCACAAGTCTCTTCCAATTTTTTTCATAAAAAATGGATTCTGAGTTAAGAACTTAATTAAATTTAAATTAAATTTATCAATTTAAATTTTCAAATTATCTTTAAAAATTTTCTTCTCCAAAGCTATTGGAAAAATTTCAACCAAACTTCACAGGAAATTAATCTTCCTTGCATGCATTGTTTCAAAACTCCTTCAAAAAAAATAATTTCCATGTAGAACTGAAATTTTAAATAAATTAATTGAAATTAACTTTTGAAAATTCTTTAAAGGTCTTCTTCTCTAAAACTACCGGACCAATTTTTAACCAAACCTCACAGGAATCTTCCTTGCTTGAATCTCCAAATTTTCTCAAAAAATAATTTCGGTTTAATACTGAAATTTTGAATAAATTACATGTAATTGAAATGAATTAATTAAATTAAATTTTCGAAAAATCTCTAAATATCTTCTTCTCCAAAATGTCTTATTGAATTTCATTGTAATTTAATTAGCCTGAATGTTCGATGTACAGTTCTCCATAAGATTCTTTGAAAAAATTTTGATAGGATGAAAAACATGGCCGCTGTGGGCTGGGCTTATTTTTTACCATATGAAACATAGATTAGTGCAATTTTAAGAAAATTTTAAAAACATTTCTCCTCCATAACCACTCATGGATTTAATTGTGGTGAAGCATGGATTTAATTGTGGTGAAGCATATCTTCTTTGGATAGACCTCTTTTGTATTCCTTGAAGACATTTGTAGTCTAAAGGCCTATTAAGTCTAAAAGCCAGTGGAGCGATACAGGGCCATCATGGCCCTTTTGTTTCAATTCAAGGGAAGATAACTCAAGAACGAGTTATCTGCATTCCAGAAATGTTGTGCACCACTAGACAACATTGAGATTCATTGTAGCAAGTTTGATCAAATAGAAACTATAGGAGGAGTTGTGTACACAAGAAATTTGTAATGGACAGACAGACGGAGCTCCAGGGCCATGAGAATTAATACGACCCTTCGGGCATATTGAAAGTGAAGTGTTTTAATTTGACAGGAGTTGCAAATGACAAAATGGATTGCAGTTAAAATGGATTTCTGTACATATAAGGAAAAGAAATATTGAATAACAAGAGGGCCAAGATGGCCCTGCATCGCTCACCTGAGAGGACTTTGAGACAAACAACTTGCAAACTTCAAACTCGCATGACCCACTTTTTACATGACCTAGATATCATCAAGATAAACATTCAGAACAATGTTCACAATGATGAGTAAATATTTTGGTTCTTAAAGCAAAAACAAGATTTGACCTAGTTTATGACCTAACATTAGCCACTTTCTACATGACCCATTTATCATCAAGATAAGCAATTCTGAACTATTTACACAATGATGAATAAAAATTTTGATTTTTTAGAGCAAAAACAAAATTTAACCTGGGTTTTGACCTCATCCCATGACCCACTTTATATCTGCCCCAGATATTGTTAAAATAAACATTCTGAACAATTTTCACAATGACTCAGATATCATTATGGTTCTAAATGCAGAAACAAGATTGACCCAGTGACCTAGTTTTCGACCTTTTTATATTGACCAGATATCATCAAGATAAATATTCTGAACAATTTTCACAATGACAAAGTAAATATTTTGGTTCCTAGAGCAAAAACAAGATTTGACCTAGTGACCTAGTTTTAGACCTCGCATGACCAACTTTTTACATCACCAAGATATTATAAAGTTAAACATTCTGAACAATTTTCACAATGATAAAGTGAATATTTTGGTTCTTAGAGGAAAAACAAGATTTGACCTAGTGACCTAGTTTTTAACCTCCAATGACCTGCTATTCATATCACCAAGATATCATCAAGATAAACATTCTGAATTTCCACTATGATTGAGTAAATATTTTGGTTCTTAGAGGAAAAACAAGACTTGACCTAGTGACCTAGTTTCTGAACTCACATGGCCCCCTTTTTACATTGACCAGATATCATTAAGAAAAATATTCTGAACAATTTTCAAAACGATGTAGTAAATATTTTCGTTCCTAGAGCAAAAACAAGATTCCACCTAGTGACCTAGTTTTAGACCTCGCATGACCCTCTTTTCAAATCACCAAGATATCATCAAGAAAAACGTTCTGAACAATTTTCACAATGATAAAGTAAATATTTTGGTTCTTAGCACACAAACAAAATTTGATCTAGTGACCTACTTTTTGACCTCGAAAGACATGCTATTCATATCACCAAGATATCATCAAGATAAACATTCTGATATTTTCACAATGATTGAGTAAATATTTTGGTTCTTAAAGGAAAAACAAGTTTTGACCTAGTGACCTAGTTTCTGACCTCACATGACCCACTTTTAAAATGACCCAGATTTCATCAAGATAAATTTTCTGAACAATTTTCACAATGTTTAAGTATATATTTCCGTTCTGAAAGCAAAACCAAGATTTGACCCAATGACCTAGTTTTTGACCTTACATGACCCACACTTTGTACATAAACTAGATATCAAGATAAGTATTTAGGATCGTTTTGACAAAGTTTTTGGACTGAATTGGCATCTCTAGAGCAAAAGGAAGGATTCTGTAATATTTGACCTTGTGACCTAGTTTTTGACCTTACATGACCAACCTTTAATCATGACCAAGATATCATCGAGATAAAGATTTAGGACAATTTTGACAAAGTTTGGACCAAAATTGGCACTTCCAGAGCAAAAGGGAGGATTTTACAAGATTTGGCCTCATGACCTAGTTTATGACCTGGCATGATCCACTTCTTTACATGACCTAATTATTATCAAGATAAACATTCAGGACAATTTTGAGAAAGTTTGGGCCACAACTGGCATGTCCAAAACAAAATGAAGGATTCTAAAAGATTTGACCTTGTGACCTAGTTTTTGACTTTGTATGACCCACTTTTGATCATTTCATAGATATCATCAAGATAACCATTGAGGACAATTTTGACAAAGTTTGGACAAGAATTGGCACTTCCAGAGCAAAAGAAAGGATTTTGCAAGATTTGACCTCTTGACCCAATAAATGACGTAGCATGACCCACTTCTTGACTTGACCTTGATATTATCAAAATAAAGATTCATGACAATTTCTACAAAGTTTGGACCAAAACTGGTACTTCCAGTGTAAAAAGATGGATTTTACAGTATTTGACCTAGTGACCTAGTTTTTGACCTGGCTTGACCTATTTTTTATCATGACCTAAATATCAACAAGACAATTATTCTGATCAATTTTCACAACAATTGAGCAATAAATGTGGCCCCTAGAGCAGAAAGAAGATTTCACCTAGTGACCTACTTTTTGACCCCATTATGGCCCCGATTCAAATTCTTTGAAGGATTTTGAAAAAGCATGACCCATAGATCATAATGTGTGAAATATGAATGAATTCTGCCAAGTACTTTAGGAGGAGAAGATTTTTTTGTGAAAAGTTGACGTACAGACAGATAGACAGATAGACAGACGCCGGACAACAGACCAATCACAATACCTCACCTCGAGCACTTCGTGCTCAGGTGAGCTAAAAAGGAGACACAAGGCCTATGCTGGTCCTTAATTGCTCACCTGAACCAAGACTGAGCCACAGTTATGTTCGAGTCAATTAATATTTGTGGCTTTATCAATGAAAACTAACTGATTATCACCAGTATTATATCTTAAGTTTTGTCTTGATTGGTCAGCATTTGGTCAAAAACTGATATTTCGTGAAATTCAAGGGCACATAACTCAGCAACTTCTTGTCTAATTATGCTGAAATTCAAAATTATCCAAGATATTATGCTGACCAACATAATGTCTTAAGTTTTGTCTTAATTGGTCAATTGTGATTGTTAGAGTATAAACAAACTCAAAAACAGCAATTTTGTCAAATTCAGGGACACATATCTCACAACTTTCTGATCTGACAGAAATTCAAACTTATCTCAGATCCTATCCCCTGCAAAAGAGTTCATTTAAGTTACAGAACTGTTCTAGAATGTCCTAGAACGTTAAATGGCACTTCTAGAACTTGGGTTCTGGTTGTGAGTTCGAACACTGGTTAAGACAAGAGCCGTCACAGACGGCTTATGCTCCCCGAATAAGTGTTTGTCACAAAATAAAAACTATCATACATTAAGCCCCCCTTTTCCCATGACAGCTTTTTTGTACAAACATATTAAATATAGAATATGGTCTAGAACATCCTATTCATTACATGAGCACAAAATTTCATTAAATTCTGCCCATTAGATGAAGAGAAATAAGAGAAAAACTAATTTTTACACTAAGGCCCCCTTTTCCATGACGCAGCCTTAAATTTACAAACAGAGAAAAAGATCCCTAGGTATTGACCCAGGGAGTTCACATGTGAAGTTTCATTGAATTTGGTCCAAGGGTTGCTGAGATATGGCTGTGGACGGACGGACGGACAGACGGACAGCATGGTGACATTTTTTCGGGGAGCATAAAAATATCGTTTCTGACATTTCACAAATGTAATTTTTCTGTCACCAATGAATTTGCAACATGGCTCAGAGCAGCTCTAGGCTCAGATTGGATCTTGTGGAAGTACTGTGAGAAATATACCAGGAATCCATAATGGAGTACTGTACGTCATGTTGCAAATCCATTGGATGTTCAGTATGTACCGGTACTTTTTAAATTGATTTTCGGTCCAGTTCCACAGGTTTTCGGTATCCATCCCTAGTTGAAAATGCTTTTTGTTTATGACTTACCGTAATTATTCTAATAAATGCCCGGGCGTTTATTACAAACATGGTCCATGAAAAGGTAGGGGGTGGGCGTTTATTAGAGGCATTCTAATTTTGTCAGTCAAAATTTGTAAATCGAGTGTAAATTCATGGACTTTAGGTTCAGCAAGTCGAATTTATAATGATTTGTTATAAGGACTGCAAAATACGACTTTTACGATTAAATCCTTTCATAGTAAACATATCAAGGGCTGGACATTCCTTTTTTCATTGCTTTTGGAAATGATTTTTGTTTAAGACTTGCATTATTCTAATCTGGAATTGGGGGATGGGCGTTTATTAGAATCACCCTTTTTCGCTAAAATTGTGGTAAATATAAGCAGATTTTAACCCAAGATTTGGGGGATGGGCGTTTATTAGAATATGGGCGTTTATTAGAATAATTACGGTACATCATTCTAATTCTGAATCAGTGGGTACGGGTAGGCGTTTATTAGAATCGCCCTTTTTCACTAAAATTGTGCTTGGAATAAGCATATTTTCAGCCGAGATTTGGAGGATTGGTGTTTATTGGAATATGGGTGTTTATTAGGATAATTACAGTATTTTGAATTCTATAATAAAACAATATGTGTTTGTGAAACACAAATGGCCATTATTCCAAAATGTTAAGTTTTCATGTAAAGGGTTGATAAGGGTTAACAGATGACCTTGAGGAAAGTCAAATTGCATGAAACAGATAGATATTGTTGAAAGGAAGTTGCATACCAAATTTGAGCTTGTCAAATACTTTTGGAGAAAAGGCAAATGTTAAGTTTATGGACAGACAGACAAACTGACCGACGGACAGACAGACATACGGACTGATGGAGAGACAGACAGACGGACATGAGTAAAACAATATGCCCCCAAACTTTCCACATGGGGGCATAGAAAGACTTGATCGGAAAAGCAGCAATCATTTGATTCGGATCTTGCATCTTATTTTTAATAATGTTAATGACATCCCTAAAAAAAAATCATGTATCAGGTGTATACTAAATGATTGAGGAGAAAACTAGAACGTGAGACAAAATACAATTTGAAATGTACAAGATATATATGGAAAGTAAGTCGACACAGGGGTTTCATTAACCCTTTCCCAAACGGCAAAATTTTAGGGTGATCCTCTTCAAAAATTGGCACTAATGACAAAATTGAAAGTATTTAAGATATGATTTTTGTGTAAAATATGACAAAGAAAATATTGCGACAAAAGGAGAAACTGCTGGTTATCAGCAGTTTCTTCTTTTGTCTCAATGTTTTCCCAAGCCTTTTCTATAAGGGACGTCAAAACCAGGTCTTGTTTGGGAAAGGGTTAAGGGGCGTGGGCAGGGAATTTTACCCTGCTATTTGGGTATCATCCTCTTGCTACTTTTGTAAATTTATATTGCAAAACTATGGAACTATAGAAAATCTGCCGCCTATTTTGCCACGAGTCACGGGTGGCGAAAAAGTTATTTGAACCCCTGAGTATAATGAGGAATGAGAATGTCAGGGACTTGCGTGACTTGAAAATCAATAATTGACACATTTTTTTCTTTCACTATTTAAGGAATCAATAATAATTATGTCGGACAAAGAGCGTAGGTCTATCGGCTGACAACAGAATATAAAAAGATTTTATGGGAAACCATAATTCTCCATTGGTACTATATATATCACAGGACTTTTCACAGGACATCACTCATTTGTTTCATTTGAAACCGTGAACAGGAAAATAAAACACCTTTACAATATACAAAAGCGATAGATTAAAAAGGACTTATGACAGAAAACGCTTTGATATGGATACTTACTCGCTAAACCGGGCACGTAATTATGTCAACAGTTATTTTATAGCAAATTGAAATATCTGCGGGAATCTTTGTGAACATTAATTCTACAATTGTACATGGAATATTTTGTGTGAAGAAATTGGATATTATTGGTTGTAAATACTGACATTACCATACATTTCAAAACCTTGAATAATTCACAAGCTAATTGTAATCAGCTATATCTGCAGGTATCAAAACTTAAGACTTTAAAGGAAAATCTGTAAACATGGATGTAGTTAATCTAAACACCCAGTCATTTAGAACAAATTTGATGACGAAAAGAGAAAGGTGTGTAATAATAGAGACACTGACAGAACTGAAGGATGTTTCTATCAACTTTTTAAATCTCATAGAGTTACTATTTGACCAAGATGTTATGAATAGACAAAAATACAACATGATGATGGAAATGATAGGCAGAAATGTAGAAATAAGCTCACAACAAATGTGGACATTGTTAATTCAACACTTGGACCAGCTCTCATTTGACAATGTTGTGACTTCCCTACATACTGTGGGTTGTCATTTGATAGCCGAAACTTTGTGTGACAAAAAGTTTGGTAACTGTGGACGGAGAATTAATAAACATTATGTGCCTAAAACAAAGAGTACTCTCTCTCAACATTACCGGATGAAATTCTGTGTGGACAACAACATGTTCAAAAATCCTGTTAAATTGACCGTAAGAACTAAATTTAAGAAAGTGAAAAAGGATATGAAGAATCTACAGATAGCAATGAGCAAGCGCGAATCAGCTGCTGATATGGTTGTTCTGCTGACGGTGCTCTTGTTACATCAGTGTAAGTTGTACACAGAACGGGTATCCCTACTGGAGAAGATGAAGAAAACAGTAACCCGCTGTGTGGATGACAAAACTACTGTGGACCTTGTGTATCACAGCAAGATGGCCGTCACTGAGGCTAGGGAGAACAACAGAGCTGAAGCACTTCGACATGCCAGAATAGCGGAGACTCTGCTGGTAGATGTACAACCATGTTTCGCATCTATTCTAGCCATCCATGACCATCAGTATGTCTACAGGCAGTTATACCTCGCATCATTCAGTCAGGATGATCTTGACAACATACTACAAATAGGGAGTAGAGTCATGGATCAAACAGCAGATCAACCAGAGGATATTCAAAGCCAATGGAATCGCACAGTGCTGCTGTATCAAGCTATGTCCATCCTGAAAATCACATCCAAGTTTCAAATCGTTGACCCGCCACAGCCGACTACGGAACAAATTCAAAGAGTAGAAGGTATTCTGGTTCAAGTTCGAAAGTTATTACAGGACATTGAGGCAAGAAGAGAAATGATATATTCGATATGTATGGCTAGATTGAAGGAACTTCAGGCTGATATTAAAGCAGCTTTCACATACCAAGCACAAGCAGTGAAATTGTCAAACGATGGGTGCTTTGATGAAATAGAAAGGGAAAATATTGACAACTATTTCAGATATTTGAAAGAAAAACGGCAATAATTTGAACAATGGTAATAAGCAGGACTAAGTTCTAGGTGTGAAATGAGGCAGTAAAATTGTCGTTTTCATAAAATTGAAAAGTGACAATATTGACAGCAGTAAATGATATTCAAACATTATTTTATTTAAATACTGAATATCACTACTTTTCAACAAAAACCTTGCTGCAGTTACAAGGTTTTTCTTGAAAAGCCATGATATTGACAATTAAGATGAGCATGTTCTGTGTTAATGTGTGATTATTCCTTTCTTAAAACAAATCCTGCTTTTGATGCGCCTTTAACAGAAAGTTTTATGGAACATTAAAGGTAAAGCAAGAAATGTTTCTAACCAGCTTTTCTCCTTTTCTAGTAATACTTACAATGCTGTGACTTGCACATTTTGAATATTTACTAATATTAGTTTTGTTCTCGGCATCATAATTCTTGAATGAATGATCTAGTCAAGATATTTGTAGTTAAATGGAATGTGAAAATATTTGTTGTTTTGAAAATGATTTAAGTCAAGGACTGACCACATGGGAAAGTGTAATATGGAATTTGAAGCTTGCATTTGTTCATTAAAGTTTTCTTTCAATTTGACTCTAGTCAATACTCAATCCTTTCCCATACTATAGTGCCACCACCGACCTTGAGACTCAAATGTACTTTTAATTGTTGACTAATCCACGTGAGAGGGGTTGTATGTTTATAATGTACGATGTATTTTGTCAAAATGATTTAATACTGCACCGTCAACACAAAGTAACCGTGGTCGAGTGGTAAAACAGCGTTACCAACAATTACAAGTTGGAAGATGTGGGTTCAAATCTCATATAGTCGCGTCTTATTTACCATTTTTTTGTTTTTATTCTTTTTATTATTTTATCATTCATTTTTCCATCACCTTAAATACAGTTCTAAATGATAGCTTTGCACATTGTTCTGAATAATTCAATTAAAGTAATACAATTTGTTAAATCATAAATGTCAGACATGTCTGATTTGTAGGCTTATATAGATATAACCCTGATGACAGAGAACTCATTTGAATGTATACATATTTTGTATGGACGAAACATATGAAAAGACAAGAGGGCCAAGATGGCCCTGCATCGCTCACCTGAGAGGACTTTGAGACAAACATCTTGCAAACTTCAAACTCACACTTTTTACATGACCTAGATATCATCAAGATAAACATTCGGAACAATTTTCACAATGATGAGTAAATATTTAGGTACTTATAGCAAAAACAAGATTTGACCTTTTGACTTAATTTTTTACCTAACATTAGCCACTTTCTACAGGACCCATTATCATCAAGATAAGCAATTCTGAAGTATTTTCACAATGATGAATAAATATTTTGATTTCTTAAAGCAAAAACAAAATTTGACCTAGGTTTTGACCTCCCATGACCTACATTATACATGCCCCAGATATTGTCAAAATAAAAATTCTGAACAATTTGAACAATCATTCAGATATCATTATGTTTCTAATGCAGTTCAACAAGATTTGACCTATTGACCTTGTTTCAGACATCACATGACCCACTTTTAAAATGACCCAGATATCATCAAGATAAATATTCTGAACAATTTTCACAATGATAAAGTAAATATTTTGGTTCCTAGAGCAAAAACAAGATTTAACCTAGTGACCTAGTTTTAGACCTCGCATGACCCACTTTTCACATCACCAAGATATCATCAAGATAAACATTCTGATCAATTTTCGCAATGATAAAGTAAATATTTTGGTTCTCAGGGCAAAAACAAAATTTGACCTGGTGACCTAGTTTTGAAACTCGAATGACCTGCTATTCATATCACCAAGGTATCATCAAGATAAACATTCTGAACTTTCACAATGGTTGAGTAAATATTTTGGTTCTTAGAGGAAAAACAAGATTTGACCTATTGACCTAGTTCCTGACCTCACATGACCCACTTTTAAAATGACCTAGATATCATCAAGATGAAAATTCTGAACAATTTTCACAATGATAAAGTAAATATTTTGGTTTGTAGAGCAAAATTAAGATTGACCTAGTGACCTAGTTTTAGACCTCGCATAACCCTCTTTTCACATCACCAAGATATCATCAAGATAAGCATTCTGATCAATGGTCGCAATGATAAAGTAAATATTTTGGTTCTTAGGGCAAAAACAAGATTTGACCTGGTGATCTAGTTTTGACCAAAAATGACCTGCTATTCATAACACCAAGGTATCATCAAGATAAACATTCTGAACTTTCACAATGATTGAGTAAATATTTTGGTTCTTACAGGAAAAACAAGATTTGACCTATTGACCTAGTTTCTGACCTCACATGACCCACTTTTAAAATGACCTAGATATCATCAAGATAAATATTCTGAACAATTTTCACAACGATAAAGTAAATATTTTGGTTCCTAGAGCAAAAACAAGACTTGACCTAGTGACCTAGTTTTAGACCTCGCATGACCCACCTTTCACATCACCAAGATATCATCATGATAAACATTCTGATCAATTTTCGCAATGATAAAGTAAATATTTTGGTTCTTAAGGCAAAAACAAACTTTGACCTAGTGACCTAGTTTTTAACCTCGAATGACCTGATATTCATATCACCAAGGTATCATCAAGATAAACATTCTGAACTTTCACAATGATTGAGTAAATATTTTGGTTCTTACAGGAAAAACAAGATTTGACCTATTGACCTAGTTTCTGACCTCAGATGACCCACTTAAAATGACCCAGATTTCGTCAAGAAAAACATTCTGAACACTTTTCACAATGTTTAAGTATATATTTCAGTTCTGAAAGCAAAACCAAGATTTGACCCAATGACCTAGTTTTTGACCTTACATGACCCACACTTTGTACATAAGCCTAAGATATCAAGATAAGTATTAAGGATAGTTTTGACAAAGTTTTGGGACTAAATTGGCATCTCTAGAACAAAAGGAAGGATTCTGTAATATTTGACCTTGTGACCTAGTTTTGGACCTTGCATGACCCATCTTTGATCATGACCAAGATATCATCAAGATAAAGATTTAGGACAATTTTGACAAAGTTTGGACCAAAATTGGCACTTCCAGAGCAAAAGGGAGGTTTTTACAAGATTTGGCCTCATGACCTAGTTTATGACCTGGCATGATCCACTTCTTGACATGACCTAAATATCATCAAGATAAACATTCAGGACAATTTTGAGAAAGTTCGGGTCAAAACTGGCATGTCCAGAACAAAATGAAGGATTTTAGAAGATTTGACCTTGTGACCTAGTTTTTGACCTTGTATGACCCACTTTTGATCATTAAATAGATACAATCAAGATAAACATTGAGGACAATTTTGACAAAGTTTGGACAAGAATTGGCACTTCCAGAGCAAAAGAAAGGATTTTGTAAGATTTGACCTCTTGACCTAATTAATGATGTAGCATGACCCACTTCTTGACTTGACCTTGATATCATAAAAATAAACATTCATGACAATTTCTACAAAGTTTGGACCAAAATTGGTACTTCCAGTGTAAAAAGATGGATTTTACAATATTTGACCTAGTGACCTAGTTTTTGACCTGGCTTGACCTATTTTTTATCATGACCTAAATATTATCAAGACAAATATTCTGATCAATTTTCACAATGATTGAGCCATAAATGTGGCCCCTAGAGCAGAAAGAAGATTTGACTAGTGACCTACTTTTTGACCCCATTATGGCTCCGATTCAAAATTCTTTGAAGTATTTTGAAAAAGCATGACCCATAGATCATATGTGTGAAATATGAATGAATTCTGCCAGGTACTTTAGGAGGAGAAGATTTTTTTGTGAAAAGTTGACGTACAGACAGATAGACAGATGGACAGATAGACAGATAGACGGACGCCGGACAACAGACCGATCACAATACCTCACCTTGAGCACTTCGTGCTCAGGTGAGCTAAAAAAGGCACACTGCAAAGAAAAAAGAAAATAGATCGAATAATAAAACTAGAAGACCTGAAGGTCTTGAGTCGCTCCACAGGCCTGAGTTTCATGTAATATTTAATCCAAGATTAGATTAGATTGTTCAATGCTTGTGTTTCATGGAGCAAAAAGAAAGTAACAAAACTAGATTGTTCAAAATGTTTTGTTCTTGAAGCATAGAAAGTAAAACTATGTTTGCCATTTGAGAAAGGGTAAAAGGAAATGGTAGAACATTCCACCTTTGGATGATACTAGCAATTAATATTTTCCATCTTCCAAACAGATCTAAATTGACAGACCATTGATTACTCCAAAATATTTCATATTTCTAAAAATAGATTTTGAGCTAAAAATAGAATTGGGGAAATACCATATTCCAAAATTAATGCAAATGGCTGATGAAACCTGAATTTCTTGTCATATCAAGTTTTGACTAAATTTTTCAAAACTTGTTGCTCTTAAGGTAGAATACGCCTAATGGCAACTTTAGAAATTGGGGTGACAAACACTTCTGCCTGATAGTACATGATATTAGACATGTATATGTGCAATATGACAGAAATTCGTCCAGAGGTTTACTAGAAATTTGATTTTTCCTTATCCCACCCCCAACTTGCAAAATTCCAATATGGCGGCCACCACTCAAAGCAAAAAAGTATCTGAATTTTGGACATAAACACATTAAATGTGTTTAGATTTTGGTTTTTATTATCAAAAACATGTTTACCAATCGTCTGATGTGAAATGATATGATCTTTGTGCGCATATGAGAGCTATTTTGTTAAATTTCTGCGTACTTATTTAAAAATAAAGCCTCTTTATTTCCTAGTTTAAAATTTATGCCTCTGAAACAAATGTTGACAGTGCCAGAAATAAGTTCGCGCACTCTCTAAAACCGATATCAAAATTATTCTCATATGTGTAGGAACACGATAAAATCCACTTATGTACATTTTATCCGTCAAAAATTGAAAATATATAAAGGTAATTCTTAGTACCCTCATGCTTTCGAACGCACTATTTCCTTCCCAAAAGAAGTCAATGCCCCAAATGAAGGGTACCGTAGCCCATATCTAATTATATGCTTATAACTAAAACCCAAACGTTGTATTAGACTTTAAGAAGTTGGCAAATGATAACATATCAGTTGTGATTTCGTATGACTTTCACCATTTTAACCCTTTGCCTAGTAACCAATTGAACATCGCTATTTGTAAAAAGTAATGCAAATTCTAAAGACAAAATTGTACTTAATCTTTTTATAGTTTATAACAGCTTCCTTATACCACTTCTTCTGGATTGCATATTGAATCTAAGGACTTAAATGGAAAAAGAATCTAAAAGAAAGGATCAAATCACGGATCAAACCACGTTACAATTAATTGACAACGAGTGCACATTTAAATAAGGATCGCCGGCGAAGAAGTGATGAAAATCGAGTGCAAAAGTCTGAACAATGATGATCTGATCCACGCGTCGTTCTCAAACGATAGGCGTTTGATAACCACATCATAGATTTCATTAGAATGCATGTACATGTATGTGTCCTCTACTGTAGGGTTTCTCGTTATATTGAGCTAGCCAGTATCAAGGGAAGAAACGAGACTTATACATACTACAATTAGTTTCCTAAATAGGCAGTTTCATTAAAATCAAAGTTTCTAATCACTTACAGACTGATGATATCAATAAAATCATATAAAATTACACGAAAATGTCTCTGAAAAATTGCTGTTAAACAGAGAATCATACCAGAAAAAGATATTCGGTGTGTATTCGGGGAATTTCGTTTACAAAGGGAAGTAATATTTAGCAATACTGTTGCTATATTTAGCAATACCGTTGCTAAAAATGGATACGGAAATTGTCGACATTTGTCGAAAATGTACGACAATAGTAAATATCCATTAGAATTATTCTACCTTAAAGCAATTACAAAGTAACTAGAAAACTGAAAACACACTCGTATAAGATCAATTGGTTACCAAGCTTTGTCTTTAATAGAGTGAGTTTGGCTTTTAGAGTGAGAAAAAAGTCACAATTAGCAATTTTGTCAAATTGTAAGGCATATAACTGAGGATTTTATATTCCTATCTAGCTACGAATCACACTAAAGCAAGATCTTAACTTCACCTACATCTTGTTTAAGTTTTGACTTGATTGTTCAATATTTGTGGATGTAAAGAGTGTAAAATCAAAGTCGAAAACAGCAATTTTGTCAAATTCAAGGGCAGAAAAATCATGATTTAAGATTCCTATGAAGCTGAAAATTACAAACATGCAAGATCTTATGGCCAGTAAGATTACATGAAAGTTTCGTGTTGATTGGTGGATATTTATGGTTGTTTGAGTAAAAATAAGGTCAAAAATGGTAATTTTGCCAATTTCAAGGGCACATAACTCAAGACATAATAGTCAGATCAAGCTGAAAATTGCACTCAGGCAAGATCTTATCAGCACCAACATTCTGACCAAGTTTTGTCTTAATTGATAAATATTTGTAGTGGCTAGAGTGAAAACAAAGTCAAAACAGCCATTTTTTAATTCAAGGGCAGATAACTCCAGACTTTCTAGTTCAATCAGAATGAAATTTAGGAATCTGATAGAGGACCACTTAGGGATCATTCCTGTGAAGTTTGATTGAAATCCATCATGTGGTTTCTGAGGAGAAGATTTTTAAAGAAAAAGTTGACGACCGGACGGACGCACGGACGCACGGACGCACGCACGACGGACACAGCGCCATGACAATAGCCCGCTGGCCTGAAGGCCAGTGGAGCTAAAAAATAAATCATGAAAAAATATAGTGGAGTTTTCTGGTATCAAACCCTGGCTAAAATATTGCGTTAGATTAGGAGACCACCACCTTACCCACTTTGCCACAGAGACTACTTGTCAGTGAATGACTTGTTTATAAAATTAATATTGTAACAACGGTCGAATTTAAACAAAGGTGTTCCGAAAACCTGTTTTACCTTCTTAGTTGGACTCGTCTGTCCAGGGGTCATGGTTTATTTATAGAACTGCTTTGGATGTCTTATATTTATGAAATTCTTGGGCAAAAGAAGAAAATGCTGAAGATCAAATTGAGATAAATCAGTAAAATTCCACTTCATTATTGATTAACCCTCTCCCAAACAAGATCTGAATTTCATGTCCCTATAAGAAAAGGTTAGAGAAAACATTTAAGTAAAAGAAGAAAATGCTGATGATCAGCATTTTCTCCGTTGTCGCTATACTTTCTATGCTATAACATACACATTTTCTACTTTTGGCATTTTATATAATTGTGTCATCTGCAACAGCTTTCAAATAGGACCATTCTATTTTGTCTTTTAGAAAAGGGGTAAAGGTAATGTACTAAACTTGTAGAACTTCATAGATTTTTAAAACGCAAGATTTATGAGGACGCACACCAGGCTTTAAGAGAGGCTCAAAGAACTGGCTGGTCAATTCTTTGCTGCGTCATGGTTGTGTCCACCAAAATAGTATGTTGCATGTGCGTGCGTCGCATGGCTATGCCTATGTTTTAGACGTAGACCGCACGCAAGAGCATGATTGTGCGAACAGTTGTAAGAGAAGCTTTACAGATTCGATCCCCCGCCACTCTAGTTTTTCTGATATCTGACTTTACACCAAGGTCCCATCTCCATATGAATTGAGTTGTTGAATGGGACATAAAAATCCATTCAAACCAATCAAGATTAATTAATTATCTAGTTGACAGTTTAGTATATACTATTGAGTTATATCCCTTGCATAGTCAAGTTGAAGTCCACCAATCCTTTCTGAAATTAGCAAGTTCTAAGATGCTACAGATGACAAGTAAAATAGATGTAATTAAGATAGATGTACCATGACTAAGGAAATAATGGGGCAAAAGGAGAAATTGCTGGTCATCAGAATTTTCTTCATTTGCCTAAATGTTTTACCAAGCCTTATCCAAAAAGAAAGTCAAAACCAAGCAATGTTTGCATCGGGTACAAGATAAGAAATATGCAATTCAACTGAACATTTTGAGAACTAGCTATAATGATCCAGCTATTAATCTTCGAATTTCTCAATGTGGGATTCATCGTAAAAACCCAATAAGCCAAACATAATTACATGTCTGTGACACCTTTAAGGCTAATGGAGTTTTACGTCCCACTCAACTGCAAAGGTCATATGGAGAAGGGACATCGGTTTCAAGTCTCATCCAAAAGACTGGAGAGGTGGGGGATCGAACCTGCAACCCCTGTGTTACAAGTCCAGCCCGTTAACACTGTACAAAGTCCACCCCCTGTGACACCTTTAACACTTTCCCAAACGACTTCCGTAAATTCTGAAAGGCTTGGGAAAACATTAAGGCATAAGAAGAAAATGCTGATGATCAGCATTTTCTCCTTTTGCCTCAATATTTTCAGTACTATATTCTATGCCAATCCTGTCATTATGAACAACAGTATGGATGCCGTGGCAGCTTTCAAAGTGGAACACCCTTTAACTCATTACCAAACAACAAAATTTTGGGGTAGTCCAATTTGAAAGAAGTTGCAGACGACATTCAATGTGATGAAATTTGGAAGTTTGATAGCTTTTTGGATAGAAAACATTGTGGGAAATAAAGAAATTGCTTGTCACAAGCAATTTCTTCATTTTCCACAATATTTTCCAAAGGTATTATATTGTGGGGAGTCAAAAGGAGTCACTGTGTGGTAATGTAACTGTGTGAGAAAGGGTTAAGTGATCCATTCAACCCATTACTGCACAGTGACACCTTTTTACTCCCTCACAAGAAAAGGCTTAAAAAAAAGTTTCTATTTAAAGTCTATTTTCACTTGCATGTTCAACCAACTTTACACTTTAACCCCCGATCACTGAGTCTCAAGTCGGCTGTTAACAGTCGGCGCCTTCAGCAGCCACAGCTCTTTGACTTTCAACTCTCCCGTGTACCCATTTATACACCTGGTTGAAGAGGAGCAACGTGTGGTAAGTTTTTTGCTCAGAAAAATTCCCGTGGCGCTGGCGGGATTTGAACCCAGGATCCCTCGATCCCAAAGCCCGCGTCCTACCATTAGACCACGGCGCTTGGGAAAACTGTGGAAAATGAAGAAATTGCTAGTGACAAGCAATTTCTTCATTTCGGACAATGTTTTCTACCAAAAGAGACCAAAAAATGTAAACTTTCATACACATGAATTTGTCGTCTGCAGCTCCTTGGAATTTGGATCAGTCCAAAATTTTGTCGTTTGGTAATGGGTTAAGGGGTAAATCTCAGAAATGTCATTCTCGTACCTGTATTTCTATATCGACAGTGATTGGTCCTTCAGCATATAAACACTCCCCCGGACAGCCTCGTCCCCCGTATTTGTTATAAACAAACTCCGTACCGGCCACTACATACGTCCCTGGTCGCTTCATAGACTGACGATCACTGTTGATTATACCCGTTCCATTGGCTAGATTTAACACTGGAAAAAACACAAACATTCTGATTAGCCAAGCTAATGATTATGATTGTACTAGTCAAAACCTATTCCCAAATAAGATCTGGTTCTGACATCCCTAAAAGAAAAGGCTTGAGAAAACATTGAGTTAAGAGAAGAAAATGCATAATTATATTCAGCTTTGTCTCCTTTTTGCCTCAATATTTTCTGCCCTATATTGCATACAAATCATATATCATTGTAATATCAATATTTTTGTCTACTGAAGCTTCTAATCAGAACAGTCCAATTTTTGGCTGTTTTGGAATGGGTTAACACTCCCCCGGACTGCCTTGTCCCCCGTATTTGTTATAAACAAACTCCGTACCGGCCACTACATACGTCCCTGGTCGCTTCATAGACTGACGATCACTGTTGATTATACCCGTACCATTGGCTAGATTTAACACTGGAAAAAACAAACATTGTGATTAGCCAAGCTAAAGTTTTACGATTTTACAAGCCTAAAACTATCGATTATTCCCAAACAACACCTGGCCCCGGTTTCTCGAAAAAACTTAAGTATATGCTCATGAGAACATGCTCAACTTCAAACGATTTGAACACGGTGCTCAAATTTGATTATGAGAACGTACTTAAGTTTTTTCGAGAAACCGGGGTCTGGTTTTGACAACCATATCAGAGCTTGAAATAGTTTGTTAAAAAATTGAGACAAGAAAAAAAAAGAAATTGCTGATGATCAGCAATTTCTCCTTTTGCGTCAATGTTTGTAACATAAACATTCTCAACTTTTGATATCAACTAAAACTATATTACTAAAGTTGATAAAATACGCCTACGACTAGATTTGTTCGGGCAAGTATTTTTTTGTCAAAACACTGGTGCCATAACTAAACAAGGTGTCAAACTGTCACATGATATGCCTGTTACACTGCTTATGAAAAATAACAAAGGGCAATAACTCAAACAAGAGGACCATGATGGTCCTATATCGCTCACCTGAACCTAAATGATATGAGCAACACTTTTGTTCAATTCAATTAATATTTATTACTTTAAGACTGAAAAAGAACTTATGGTCAATAAGGTTGTGAAAATCTAACTCATCCGAGATCTAAATTATGGTGCCAAACATTGTACAGGGCTCCAGATAAGAGGGGGTGGTGACTTTTCAAACTGCAATAAAGCTGTCAGTGATCATCAAACCCTATGTTGTAGGTACTCATTTGTATCGTCTCATCGAGACGATTCAAATGAGTACCCACAACATAGGATTTGAATTCGAAAAAACATTGTTAGTATGTCTTCACCTCCACTTATCTGTAGCCACTTATCTGTAGCCCAATTGTATCCAAGTTTTGTCTTGATTGATAAATAATTGTAGATTCTAGAGTATAAACAAGGTCGATAATAGCCGAAAACAACAATTTTGTCAAATTCAAGGGCACAAAACCCTCGACTTTCTGATCAGATCAGACTGAAAATCAAACTCATATGAGATCTTATGGTTCCCAACATTGTGCCCAAGTTTTGTATAGATTGATCAATAATTGCAGATTCTAGAATGTAAACAAGGCCGAAACCAGCCGAAAATGGCAATTTTGTCAATTTTAAGGGCACATAACTCTCAACATTCTCATCAGATCAGACTGAAAATCAAACTCATCCAAGATCTTATAGTCCCCAACATTGTGTTCACGTTTTGTCTTGATTGATAAATAATTGTAGATTCTAGAGTATAAACAAGGTCGAAAACAGCAAAAAACAGCAATTTTATCAAATTCAAGGGCACATTACTCTTGACATTCTAATCAGATCAAACTGAAAATCGAAGTTACCTGAGATCTTATAGTCTCCAACATTGTGTCCAAGATTTGTCTTGATTGGTCAATAATTGTAGATTCTAGTGTGTAAACAAAGTCGAAAACAGTAAAAAACAGCAATTTTGTCAAATTCAAGGGCACATAACTCTTGACTTTCTGATTAGATCAGACTGAAAATCAATCTAATCCCAGATCTTATGGTCCAAAACATTGTGTCCAAGTTTTGTCTTGATTAAATAATAATTGTAGATTCTATAGTGTAAAAAAGGTTGAAAACGGCCGAAAATGGCAATTTTGTCAAATTCAAGGGCACGTAACTCTTGACTTTCAGATCAGATCAGACTGAAAATCAAACTCATATGAGATCTTATAGTCCCCAACATTGTGTCCAAGTTTTGTCTTGATTGACCCTTTCCCACACATTGGCACTTTTGGATGCCCCACAAAATAAAGGCTTTGGAAAACATTGTGACAGCAATTTCTTCATTACCTACAATGTTTTCTACCAAGAAAGACCAAAAAATGTTAAATTTTGTTCAATGGAACTTGTCGTCTGCAACACCTATGATTTTGGACTAGGCTAAAATTTTGTTGTTTGGTAATGGAGTGTAAATCTATTTATATCCTCTATCAAACTACAGAGCTCCAGATAAGAGGGAGTGATGACTTTTCCAATTGTAATATTTCTGTTATTGTTCATCAAACCCTATGTTGTGGGTACTCATTTGTATCGTCTTGTCCAGACTATTCAAATGAGTACCCACAACATAGGGTTTGGAATTGAAATAACAAAGTTAAAATGTCTTCACACCCACTTATCTGTAGCCCTGAAACTAGATAACTCTACTTATACTGAAAAAAGTAGTGTCAGAGTTCCTTCCCTTAGATTAACTCTTTTTTGAATACAGCAAAAAAGTGGCAATTTTGCCCAATTCAAGGGCACATAACTCTCATCTTTCTGGTCAGATCAGACTGAAAATTGACCTCATCCAAGATCTTATGGTCTCCAACATTATGTCCAAGTTTTGTCTTGATTGATCAATAATTGTAGATGCTAGAGTGTAAACAAACTTAAAAACAGCATTTTTTGACATTCAAGGGCAGATAACTCCGCACTTTCTGGTCCGATCAGGCCCATAATCGAACTTGTCCGAGAACTTATGATCGTACTTGTTTTGGCCAAGTTTGATCAAGATTGAGTAACTTTTGTGGATGCTAGAGTGTAAACACCCCAAATGTTGACGGACGGACGGACGGACGGACGGACGGACGGACGGACGGACGGACGACGGACAAAAAGTGACCACAATAACTCACCTCGAGCACTTCGTGCTCAGGTGAGCTAAAAACGGGACAGGTAGAGTTATGGTTCTTGTGCACTGCACTCCGTAATGATGAGAAGAATATAACTGCCAAGTTTAAAGTAAATCGGACTTAAGGTAACAGAGTTATGCTCCGGACAAAAAAGTGGACACTGCCCGGACGTTACAGGTGATCCCATAATACATCCCATCTTTGACGGGCGTATAAAAATTCTTGATGGAAATTTTGCGAAAGTTGTGTCTCCGGACAAATGTCATTTATTGTTAGCTATACCATGCCCACAAATCAAAATTGTTGACTTATAGTTTAGTTGAAAACAATAATTGCACATTTCAAAATTAATGATACTCTAAACAGAAAATTTCCTAAATTACAGTATAGAAAATATTGTAATGAAGATGTAATTTTGAAATGCCCCACATTTAAAGATTTCAGACGGAATGACAGACAGATGGACAACAGCAAAATGCCCCCTCACCAGTCTTTTGCTTTCAGAGCATAACAAGAGCTTCGCGGAGCAGCACATATACGCCTGAGAAGGGCTTGTCAGTAAAATTAGCCATTTGTTTTCAAATTCAAGGGCAGATAATTCAAGAATGCCATGGAGTTATCTGAATTTTAATAGTGGCATGCAGAAGTAGACGCCACGGAGATTCATTATGGCAAGTCTGATCATATTGTGGTTGAAACTGTATTAGCTGCAGTCATAAGACAAGAGCTGTGTGAAGACAGCGCGCTCGACTTTCCAAGTTCCTTAGTATAAAGGGGGCATAACTCCAAATATAGTGGAGCCAGGGTCATGGGCCCTGGTAGTGAGGTAGAGAGTGTGATGGTGAATAAGTATTCCAAGTTTGGGTTGAATCCCTTCCATAGTATGGAAGTTACTGATGTTTGAAAAAACTTTAACCTTTGTTGCAACGCCAACGCCCGGGTGACAGTATAAGCTCTCATTTTCTTCGAAAAGTCGAGCTAAAAATGGGCATCTTTTTATTCAATGGCAGATAATTCAAGAAAAGTGTTATCTGAATTCTGTAAGTAATGTGCACAACTAGACATTATGGAGATTAAATGTGGAAAGTTTGATCAAATTCAGGTTGAAATTGTAGGAGTTGCGCACACAAAAAATTGGCATTTTTTACTCAAGGGCAGATGATTTAAGAACAAAAAGAGTTATTTGAATTTTGTAAATGTGTGCCCAACAAGACATCATAAAGATTTATTGTGGAAAGTTTGATCAAATTCGGGTTGAAATTGTAGAAGTTGCGCACACAAGAAAATGGGCATTTTTTAATTCAAGGGCAGATAATTCTAGAACGAAAAGTTATCTGAATTCCGTAAGAGGTGTGCACAACTAGAAACCACGGAGATTCATTTTGACAAGTTTGATTAAATTCTGATTGAAACTGTAGGAGTTGCGCCCGCAAAAAACTGTTAATGGACGGACAGACAAACAGACTGACGACCAAGGCCATAACATAATACAATTCTTTGGGCGTAAAAAAAGGAGAAAAGGCTGATTATAAGCATATTCTTTTCCCCTGTATTAAGGTTTTCAAAGCTTTGTTTGAATTTTATCAAACTGGTCATTGTCTGGGGAAGAGGTAACAAGTTGTTTATTCTGCATTCCGTTCTTATTAGAGAAAGGGTGGGTCTGTGCAAAAATCACAGAAAAACAGCTATAAACAAATGCAAAATTAAAATGGTTTTGCAGGAATGTTGCCCTTATCATGTACTATGTATCACTGCTTTTCTTCAACAAGAGTGCCATGGTCATAACATACGCCACTCCAGAGACTAAGTTTAAAGGGTGCATAATTCAGGCAAAAATCAATGAACCGTAAAATCCTTCCTGCATGCACATCTACCAATTGAGGTGATAACATTGACCAAGTTTCAAAAAGATCTAGCAAGAAACTTAGGAGGAGTTGCGTTGACAAGACAGGCCTGTAGGAACAGGGAGGGGCTAAGCCCCCCCCCCCCCAATGCTGGCCAAAAATGCCGAATTTTCTTAATTTTACACTGAAAATTTTGCGAAAATCCAAATTAGCCCCCCCCCCCCCAATATTTAGGAAAAAGGCTTTAGCCCCCCCCCCCCCCCCCAATATGAAATTGCTTCCTACGGGCCTGCAAGAACAGTGGACATACATACGGACGAACGGATGGGCGGAGAAGATGACGCCAATAAACGACCGTCTCAGGCGGCGTATAAAAATCTCATAGCTTTTAGAGCTGGTTTTAACTGGTTTTGATAACTGTTTTGATGAAAACATTATAACACAATGATGAGAAAGCAGAAAATGCTGTTTTCCCTTCAATAAAGTCTTGTCCAGCTTAACAAATATCATTTTAGTAAACACATGTTCCATGTTCTACAGCAGCTCTCAATTTCTTAACCAGCATTTTCTCAATTTGCCTCAATACTCTGTGCGTTATATTGTACCCAAAACATGCTACTAGAAATTTCTATTTTGTGTTCTGCGGAAGCTTTAAGAAAACAGTGACAGAAAAGTCTCAAAAATGCTATTTTCTTCATAAATTAATGTTTTTTTTTATAGAAATATCATTTTAAAACCTTGGATACTTCTGAAAAAATATCTCTTATTGTTTTAAATTTGCCGTTATTGAATCCTATTATTGTTGAGTAAAGGATAAATAAAACAGTGTACATCCCCTCAGCGCCTCTACAATTGCATTTCTTTTGATTTCATATGTTTATTTCTGAACAGGAAATAGGCTTGTCGCTGATGATGTAATTTTGCATGAAACTGCATTATGGGTAATTAATGTGCTGCATGTGTTCAACCATTTTTACTTAGCTTTTTTCTGTTAGAATTTCTGTGCACAAACTATGAAACATTAGCCTATCTTCATAATAGCAGAAACAAAATTAGCTTAGAATCATGCAACACATAATTACTAATTTGATATTTTTTTTAAATTCTGTAATGTGACTTTTTAAAACAAGACAAGCGAGTATACACCCAAGACGGGCTTGTCAATAAAATTGGCCATTTTTCTTAATTCAAGGGAAGATTATTCAAGAATGCCAAGAGTGATCACAATTCTAATATCGGTAGGCAAAAGACTTAGTGGACACCATGGAGAATCGTTGCCGAAAGTTTGATCAAGTTTTGGTTGAAATTGTATGAGTTGCACTCACAAGAAAATGGCCATTTTATTTCAATCCAAGGGTAGATAATTTAGGACAGAAAAAGACTTATCTGAATTCCATAAGTGAAGTGCACAACTACACACCATCGCGATTCATTGTGGCAAGTTTGGTTAATTTCCAGTTGAAACTGTACAAGCTACTATTTAGGCACAAGAAAATGGGCTTTCTTTTTTAATTCAAGGGCAGATAACTCAAGAAAGAACAGTTATCTGAATTTTGTAAGGCATGTGCACAACTAGACACCATGGAGATTCATTATGGGAAGTTTTATCTAATTCCGATTGAAACTAGGAGGAGTTGCTCAGACAAGAAATTGCTATTTGACAGACAAATGGATTGACAACCATGGCTTTAACCCTTTACCAAACAGCAAAATTTTGGACCATTCCAAATTCAAAGATGTTGCAGAAGACAATTTCAAATGCATTGAATTTTACATTATCTGGCGTTTTTGTTTAGAAAACATTGAGGGAAATGAAGAAATTGCTTGTCACAAGCAATTTCTTCATTTTCCACAATGTTTTCCTAAACTTTTATCTTGAAGGGCGTCAAAAAGCGTCAATGTTTGGGAATGGGTTAACACATTAAACGACCCTTCTGGCATATAAAAAGGTTTGAAGCAGATAAGGTGAGAAAATGATTTGCTGGATAAAGATGATCTTTTAAACATTCTAACAATGCATTAGCATGGACGTAGCCAGAAATAAATTCATATTACACACAAGCTTCGTAGGCCCAAGAGGGGGAGAGCATGAGAGGGGGTATCCCCGCTCTTAAGGGGGTTAGGGAGTCTCCCCTGAGAAAACCTTGATTTGTAAGACTTCTTTTCGTACGTTCTACGTGCATTTTGAGAGACAACAAGAATTGTCCACAGACAATAAAGCTCGCCCTAAAGAGAGCTTGTCACAAAGAAGTCATTTCTTAGGTCAAGGTAAAAAGGTCATGGTCAAAAATGAAATTTTAAAAAAGGGGGTCAAGCTCAAAGGTCAAGGTCATAAGGTAAAAGGTTATGGACAAATGTGAACCGTGTTGCTAGGTGTCCATGTGTGGAGTATAAAGGCTGTAGAGGTAAAAAGACATGAGATATAGGCCAGGTTAAAGTTTTGTAAAAGTAGGTCAAACTCCAAGGTCAAGATCACAAGGTCCAAGGTCATGGTCAAATGTGAACCATGTTGGTAGGAGGTGTCATTGTGTGAAATATCAAGGCTGTAGGTGTAAAAGGACATGAGATATAGGCAAGATTAAAGTTTTTTAAAAGTAGGTCAAAGTCCAAGGTCAAGGTCATGGTCAAATGTGAAGGGTGCTGGTAGGTGTCATTGTGTAAAATATAGAGGCTGCATGGGTTAAAGGACATGCGATATAGGCCAGGTTAAAGTTTTTTAAAAGTAGGTCAAACTCTAAGGTCAAGGTCAGGAAGTCCAAGGTCATGGTCAGATGTGAACTGTGTTGGTAGGTGTCCATGCATGAAATATCAAGGCTGTAGGTGTAAAAGGACATGATATACAGGCCAGGCTAAAGTTTTTTTAAAAGTAGGTCAAACTCCAAGGTCAAGGTCACGAGGTCCAAGGTCATGATCAAATGTGAATCATGTTGGTAGGAGGTGTCATTGTGTAAATTATAGAGGCTGTATGGGTAAGGTTAAAGTTTTTTAAAAGTAGGTCAAACTTCAAGGTCACAAGATCATGGTCAAATGGGAACGGTGTTGGTAGGAGGTGTCCATGTGTAAAATATTAAGGCTGTAGGTGTAAAAGGACATGAGATATAGGCCAGGTTAAAGTTTTTTTAAAAGAAGGTCAAACTCCAAGGTCAAGGTCACGACGTCCAAGGTCATGGTAAAATGTGAACATTGTTGGTAGGAGGTGTTTATACGTGAAATATCAAGCCTGTAGGTGTGAAAGGACGTGAGCTATAGGCCAGATTAAAGTTTTTTAAAAGTAGGTCAAACTCCATGGTCAAGGTCACAAGGTACAAGGTCATGGTCAAATGTGAACCAAGTTGGTAGGAGGTGTCATTGCGTAAAATATAGAGGCTGTATGGGTAAAAAAACATGCAATATAGACAAGGTTAAAGTTTTTTAAAAAAAGGTCAAACTCAAAGGTCAATATTACAAGGTCCAAGGTCATGGTCAAATGGGAACCATGTTGGTAGGAGGTGTCCATGTATGAAATATCAAGGCTGTAGGTGTAAAAGGACATGAGATATAGGACAGGTTAAAGTTTTTTTAAAAGTAGGTCAAACCCCAAGGTCAAGGTCACGAGGTCCAAGGTCATGGTCAAATGGGAACCATGTTGGTAGGAGGTGTCCATTATGAAATATCAAGGCTGTAGGTGTAAAAGGACATGAGATATAGGACAGGTTAAAGTTTTTTTAAAAGTAGGTCAAACTCCAAGGTCAAGGTCACGAGGTCCAAGGTCATGGTCAAATGTGAATAGTGTTGGTAGGAAGTGTCCATATGTGAAATATCAAGGCTTTATGTGTAATAGGGCATAAGATAGAGGCCAGGTTAAAGTTTTTTTAGGCCAGGTTAAAGTTTTTTAAAAGTAGGTCAAACTCCAAGGTCAAGGTCACAAGGTCAAAGGTCATGGTCTCAAATAAAAGGCCTTGGTGAGAGGTATCCACATGTGAAATATGAAGGCTGTAGGTGTAATAGGGCATGAGATTTAGGCCAGGTTAAAGTTTTTTCAAAACCGTCAAAAAGTGGGTCAAACTCCAAGGTCAAGGTCTAAGGTCATGGTCTCAAATTAAAGGTCTTGGTTAGAGGTACCCATGGGTGAAATATGAAGGCTGTATCTCTAACAGGGCATGAGATATGGGCCAGGTTAAAGTTTTTGCAGACGCTGATGCCGACGCAGACATCCGAGGGTATGACAATAGCTCTTCCGAGACTATCGTCCAGGGCGAGCTAAAAAGGGTAAAAGTGACCTTAAAAACGAAACAAAGCAACCTATAACCTATTTGTGATTTTTTTGCATTACACATGTGCGTATTATGCGTAATGGGCGCTACGCCCTTGATTAGTATTATACTTATACAATTCAGGCCCGTAGGAAGCAATTTTTATATTGGAGGGGCTAATGCCTCAGTGCCTGAATATTGGGGGGGGGGGGCTAGTTTGGATATTCCCTAACTTCATAGTGTGAAATAAAGAAAATTTGTCATTTTTGGCCATCTTTGGGGGGCTAAGCCACCCTAGCCACCCCCCCCCCTCCCTGGTTCCTACGGGCCTGCAATTATGTACTATCACATTATGTTATTTGTTGCATGCACTCAGTCACTTAATTAGTAATGTAAGCATTTCTAGAATGTGACAAAATAAATCTAACTTTATCACGTAATCAGTGGAAGTGTCTGCTTAGTGCTGAATTTGGTAAATGTTGTGAAAGTCAGCAGTCATAAACCAGTCAACACTTTCACAATTTAGCCATTTCAATAACTTCCACATTACTACAAAAAGCTTGGGAAAACATTTAAGCAAAAGAAAAAAAAATGCTGATGAATATCATTTTCTCATTTTGCATCAATATTTTCTGTGCTGTATTATATAGACAAATCCTTTCTTTATCAATATCCTTTTTGTCATCTGCAGCAGCTTTAAATTGGAGAGTCTAAATTCTTTCTGCTTGGGAAAGGGTTAATTGAACGTAAATCAGGGGCGCAGGCCGCCAATGCAGGATAAGTGGCGAGATAAAACTCTGACAGCTCGACTGAAGGCTTTTTTCATCAATCTAATGCCTTGTGATTTTGCCAAACCTATCCTCAAATTATTCATAAAATATTTAGTAAACCTTATTATTGTCACTTTTCAACAAAACTCACCTAACTGCAGCTTAAAACAATCTGCATTTACACCTTTTTGTTGAAAAACAGCGTTGTGCAAAATTATGGCAAATGCTGGTAAATTTTGCATACACATACAGTAGTTTAACTCTTTGCTTTCCAAGCATATTATGCTTTCATTTGTTGATTTTGGGTCAATGTTTTAAATCCCTCTCACTATAAATTACTTTTTAAAAGCAACATAAAAGACTTTGATGGTAAAGAAATGAATCTCAAATTTTGTGACTAAGTTAATTCTTGTATTGTAGCCCATCTAAAAGGGGCTAAAAGGTGGCATTGAAACAGTCTTTTTAACCCTTTCCCAAACAGTAATGCCTTTTGATGCATGTTAGAGAATGAGATACAGGTTTGTAAAACATTGAAGGAAATGCTGATAGTCATCATGTTCTACCTATGTTGTCTCAATATTTTAAACTTTCACATCTGCAGCAGCTTTCAAATTTGATGATTCTAGAATTTTGTTGATAAGAAAGAGTAAAGCTAGAAGCCACAAAACATCTTAATAAAAAGTGTCAACTTAAATCTGAGTTACCAAGTAATCAAAGTATCCAGGCTACGGAACAAAAGTCATTTTATGGAATTCAAAGGATAACGTTTATGGAATTTTTGGTTTGCTTACAGGTAACCAAAACAGATGCACAAAGTCAACATCAACATAATTATTTTGAATATTGCAAAAAAGAAATTAAAGCATAACTTAACCCATTACAATATGGCAAAATTTTAGAATGGCCCCTGAAATTCAAAGAAGTGGACAGGGACCCCAAGATTGAGAGCCCCATCACATACACTACCAAATGCGCAATGGCATGCAGCCCTCTAACCATTTTCTCATAATGACGCCTTTAAATGTTCAACAAGATGAACGCTTTGGAAAATATTGTGGGAAATGACAAAATTGCTTGTGACAACCAATTTCTTCATTTCCCACAATGTTTTCTTGACAAAAACACTGAAAAATCTAAAATTCTGTGCACTTGAAACTGTCGTCTGCAACATCTTTGAATTTGGAATGGTCCAAAATATTGTTGCCTGGTAATGATTTAAAGCAAGAAAATATGTTTGTAAACAGTTGATGATGTTAGTGGTTTATAAAGGAGAAAGTTTTTAATTTACATTGAAAATATTTGGGTTACCCATTAGATTAGGTAGCTGTCATTTTGGCAGGTAGTAATTCAGTCTAATTTGTATTCATTATCAAACTTTTCCTACCAGGCGTAAGCATTTCATTAGATAGCCCTTTCCCAAATAACAAAATAATTATTCGCTTACAAACTGCAGCCATTAGCAAACTTGTAACCCAAAGAGGTAAGAAATGTTCTGCTTTTGACAAAATGATTGATGGTAATTGATAATAGCATTTTTTCTATTTTACTATCAAAAACTTTACTTGTTCAGCACTACTTTTGAACCACTGATTAACCCTTTCCCAAAAGGCAAAATTTTAGAGTGATCCACTTCAAAAACTGCCACAAATGACAAAATGGATGTTATTAAAGATAGGATTTGTGTAAAATATGGCACAGAAAATATTGAGACAAAAGGAGAAACTGCTGGTTATCAGCAGTTTCTTCTTTTGTTTCAATGTTTCCCCAAGCCTTTTCTACTAAGGACGTCAAAACCAGGTCTTGTTTGGGAAAGGGTTAAATAAATATTATGTCCTACGCTAAAATAGCATTTCTGAACCAGCTCTCATTCCAATCAGACTATCCAATATTCAGAAATAAGCGAAAGACGACAATGAACTGTCAATTTCAAATCATCATTATGATGTTTGCCAATTATTAACAATTTCAACTTGCAATGATGAAGAACATTATAAAATAAATAAAACTCCTTTCCCAAAGGACGAAATTCAATGCTTGTCAAAATTCGCAAACTTTGCATACATTAGTATTGCTCGGGCTTCCTATAATTGTACCCAAATAAGAACAAGTCATTTGATCAGGTTTGATCTAAGAATATAGCTGAGTGAGATGATTAAAATTTTGATCATTAAGTGGGATCGAAACCGACCATCTCTTGGTAAACTACAACTTGTCACAGAATGTTACTAAATACCCCGCGAAGCTTTCACCACAGCAAAGGGCAATAACTAACACAATAAACAAGGTAGAGTTATGCTCCTTGTGCACTGCACTTCTCAATAGTGAGATCTATATATTGTACACATAGTTTCATGATCATAGCTACTTTACTTTCAGAGATATGCTCTGGACAAAATCAAAGTCTGAAAAACAACAAAGGGCAATAACTCAGAAAATGAGCAAGGTACAGTTATGCTCTTTGTATGATACACTCCCCCTTAGTGCGATTTATCTACTCATGAAGTTTTAGGATCATAGCTACTTTACTTTCAGAGATATGGTCTGGACAAAATCAAAGTATGAAAAACAACAATGGGGGATAACTCAGAAAATGAGCAAGGTAGAGTTATGGTCCTTAATTGTTAACTGCACTTCTCCTTAGTGAGATTTAGAGAATCTATCTACCCATGAAGTTTTAGGATCATAGTTACTTTACTTTAACCCTTTCCAAAACGACAAAATTTTGGGGTGATCCAATTGGTTTACTGCTCAAGATGACAAAATTCATGTTGAAAAGGAAAGGGTTTGTGAACCAGATAGCACAGAAAATATTGAGGCAAAAGTAGAAACTGCTGGTTATCAGCAGTTTCTTCTTTTGTCTCAATGTTTTCCCAAGCCTTTTCTATAAGCGACGTCAAAACAAGGTCTTGTTTGGGAAAGGGTTAAGAGATATCCCTCGGACAAGTATTTTGTACACAGACGGACAGAGAAACTGATTCCAGTATAACCACGAAAACATTCGTTTTGAGGAGGTATAACAATTTACAGGGATCGGCATATTGCTATCACAATATTGCTACTTGAAAAGTACAGACACTATAATTTATTAAATTTATTTACCAGTAGATTATGTAGTCAGGTGAAAAGTGCCAAGATCTTAGATGAATGCAAGGATATAAATCACTTTCTTAACCCCATGACCAAATAACTTATCACTAGTTTCAATGTTAAGCCTACAAAATCTACTTCATCCAAAATAAATACATCAATCTAAAGAACAATCATGCAAGACTTTTGTTCAGTTTGAATCAAAATTTTCTTTCATGTTCCATACCGACAGACCAATGCACTGACCATCGCATACCTTTGGCAAACAGACAGACAACCCTACACCCATTAGCCCCCAAAACATAGTTTTAGGGGTATTAGAGTAATGATTGCAGTCATTCTTGACCACAACCAAACACTATTGGTCCTTATTTGCATTATAATTTATTCACAGTGTAGGAGCGGAAGTGTGTGAAAGCTTGTCTTTGAGTGATAGCTTGTGTGTCTGTACATCGAGGAAATGCAACTTGGTAATCATCAGCGTTTGACATAGGTAAGAAAAAGTTTATGATTGATAATTTTTTCGACATATATCTTATATTTTGTTGTAATGTCGTAATCTTGAATAACCATGGAAGGCATCGTCCTAATATGCGCCCGGTCTGAGCTGTTTAAACCATACAAAATGCCTTGATCATTTGGATGGGAAAATTGGAGCATGATTTTCACCACATAAAATTGCCATTTTTATCGCTTTTTAACATTCATGGTATTGTTTATCCCCAAAATTAAATGCCTTTATGTATGTATTTTTTCACTAAGAACATGATACAGACGAAATGATGTCCATTCCAATAAAATTCCCGATTTAAGTGTCCGCATTTTGACAGTTTTTATGTACAATCGTTTGGCTAATGACAATTCCCTTATGAATTCAATGTACAATCGCTTACAAGCAGTTTGTAATGTCACTTGCCTATATTTCACACGGATTACAACATCAACACAAACACGAAATTTCGGTTTGACTTCTTTAATTTGTTATTCAATGTTCCACAGGATAGGCTTCTTTCTTTACCTATATTTCAAAATTCATTTTAGAGTGATGAATGAGTTTATATAATAGCAACAAATTTTGTGCTAAACGTGTAGACTTGGTTTGCAAAACGTTATGTTTTGATAAACCGTCAGTGGCTTTTTGAAAACTCTTGACTACGGCTAGAATCAAGAGAGATTTTGTAACAACACCTTCAAAATAATATTGTTTGTCCGAAATTATGTCGCTGTTTACTAAATATAATTGTGCCATATTCTATATCGAACCATGTGCCGTGACGAAAGGTTACTGTATATTCCAATATATGTAAATTGGCAGAGAAGCATAATTCTTACTGAAAGATGGCGAATAATGACACATTAGCTGTCCGCAGTGGCCATGACAGTACAGTAGCTGTCTACAGATCATCCTCGGAAACCCATGTCATGTAGCCTAGCTATTACCGCTGGGTTTCCGAGGATGTCTACAGATAGTATTATGTCGATTTATTTAAGGATAGTAGGTTCGAAACACATATTTCTATAAATCGAAATCCCTCTTTGCCTCTCCAATTTAGACTCGCTATTTTTTTATCATTCACAGGTTGTCATTTTTCACCACAAAAGACACTATTAACTCGGCTTGCTGCCCATGGAAAATGTCACGTGACTTTACCGCATGTATACCAGTGTTTCAGCCAGGATTTTTCCAAAGGGGGCCAATTGGCCCCCTCTCTTCCTAAATAGGGGCCAGACCACGTTACAGGGGGGGGGGGGGGGTTCAGTTCTTATATGTTTCACAATACATAGATCTAGATCTCCTATAGCTGTCCCCCTGTTCAGTCATGGTTATTCATGTTTCCACGCTTTTTGGGATGAGTAAGCGTAGAATCTATATTTTTTTTGATCGACCTCTCGATGATGATGATCTCCGATGGTGGTCGTCTTCGCTACATTGCTTGGGCTAGAAGTTGAATGATCGCTTAAATTCTGATCTTGGTCCTAGTTAGGAACAGTAAGAAATCTGTTTTGCAAATTAAACAAGACGATTTATTTTTCTAAACACGTTGTAAAATGCAGGTTTCCGGCTTTACTAAATTAATTTACCACAGATGCAGATAATCCGAGAACCAGACGTAGACTGGTTTAGTGAATGGCATTAAAATCGCGGAGAGAATATCGATTTTTACTACCACACTATAACCAGTCAATATAATTATCGTCCAAATATGTTTTGCACCTTGAGTATCCGCCCCAATATCTTTCGTACCCTGGCGCGTTCATCTACTCGAAAATCGAATTTTGGGGGCCAGAAAAGATTTTTTGCGCCAATCCTGGCGTGCCACTACGAGAAACACGCGGGAATTATTATTTTTCTGCGGGAATCCCGCAAGGGCGCGTCCTGGCTGAAACACTGATGTATACTCAACGGATTTGATGGGATAAAGTGTACAGTACGCGCAATCGATTGTGACATTCGCCATGCTACGCACTTTTAAAAACCGTTAGAGATGCCTCGTTGAAATCACATTTCAGTGCAAAATCATGTGTTTACAATTGTGTTTTGTAAAATTATATATAACAGGAGATCCAAACAGGAGATCTGTTTGGTTACAGTAAAAATAATCTATTTTGGATTTCCCAGGGTCATGGATGATAACTATTACGGTTGGCGCCACATCATATGGCACAATGTTTATATTTTGTTCAAATGTAATTGAACGTTAAACAAAACATAAACACGTGCCATACGATGTGGCGCCAACTGTAATTGGTCCCTGTCAAATGTT